>PVKP010033385.1:0-28825 GCA_004027715.1 Plecturocebus donacophilus | reverse complement strand
ATTCAGGCGTGATCTGAATAGCTGAACGCAAAAAGGGGCCTTCTTTCCCAGATCTTTTGCTTTTAATAGCACAGCTCACAAAAGGGTGGGCTCCTCTGAACCCAATTTAATTCCATAGTTGTTTTGTTTTTATGCATTCCCAGGGGACTTAGCTAAGGGGTGTGGAGAACCTCTTTCTCTGTGCAAGTCTGGTGCTGGAGAGAAGCTGGGGTGGTGGAGGGTGCGGAGGGAGGCAGCCCCTAGTCCCATTCCTGGAAGCCTCTCTTCAGAGGCAACTCACAAGACAAGGCGGGGCGCCACCAGGACAGAGGCAGGACAGTCTGGCATTGCCCTGCAGCAGGTGCTGATCTCCAGGTGCTGCTGTTGGCACTCCTGCCCCCTAGTGTCTGCCGGCCTGGCGGATTTACAGCCTCCACCGCTGCATGGACTGACGCTCATGGTTTCTGACCCCGGTACACTGATTCCAGGCTGGCCCCTGAGATTCCTGGACCTGAACCCAGAATCGACATTCAGAATCCCAGCTCCAACTGCAGTTCACGTTCCCTGACCACACCTCTGTGCAGGCCCACATGCAACTCAGACCTGTGGACTGGGCGGCCACCAAAGCCACCAACTTCCTGCAATATACCCAAAAACCTGCCCTCCCTTCTTGAGAAAAGAGAGAGACGTCACTGCCGCAGTCTCAGCCCCTCTCACCTGCTCAAGTACTTGGCTCCTGCAATTACCCTCTTCAACAGAGTGCTCCCATCAGTAGCCACGTGGCTCTAACTTCTCTCATCTCAAAAAACAGGACTTCCACATCTGGGAAGATGGAGCAGACATACTCTGCCCTATTACTCCCTTACTCCTACTATGTGCAATTAACATTCTGAAAATTAGTCATAAAGCAAACACACGATGACTCTGAAAGGTGGAGAAAATAGGGCAGACTAGCTAGGACCCCAGGATATAAGGTGCATTTCCTGGGTTTTCTTCTCGCCTCCTATATCCCACATTTGGAGCTGAAGAAGCCTAAAACTTGGAAATGCCCAAGGGACACAGACAACAACAACAAAAAACCACCAGCACAGCAAAAGCTAGCTCTCCCTAACCAAGGCAGCCTAGCAGGACAGGGAGCTCTCAGACAATGACACGACTCTCCACACACCGCAGGCTCCACCTCCATCCTTCCCTTTCAGCAAAGTCCCAAAAGAGCACCTAGACTGCAATGAGAAAGTCAAGTAGGAGGTGGGACCTTCCTCCTCAGCAGTGCTTATCACGGCCCCCCAGCCCCAGCCCACCTCTGTGCTACCAGTGAAGACCACATGGGACACCTCGACTTCCATTTACACAGGCAGTAGGGGCACCCCCTGCTGCTAGCGAGCTCTCAGAAGGGCCTTGTGGAGTCAGGACTTTCACCACCATCCAGCAGTCACGAAGTCACCCACCCCACACAGTGTCCAGAAACCATGTGGAAAACAAGAACAAGGCACCTCTAATCCTCCCAGCCAGGAAAGTTCCCTCTAGGCATGGTGGGGAGTCAGACCTGCCAACCCTGCCCAGCAGTAAGGAGAATGCTCCACCATATGTCAACAGAGGCCTATCAGGGAACCTGGACTTCTGCACTTACCTGCAATACAGCAGCACTCCTTCCCTGATGGCTAACACAGAATGCTTAACCGAGAACCAAGGTCCTGTGCCCTAAGGCCAAAAATGCCCAGTTTTCAACTGAAACTCACTCATCATACTAAGAACCAGGAAGAGCACACATTTCTTAAATGCTATGACGGTTAATTTTGTGTCAACTTAGCTGGGCCACAGGATACTCAGATACTTGGCCAGGTACTACTAGACAGTACCTTGCAGATACTTCTCCAAGGGTGCTTTGAGATAAGATGATCGCTTTAAACCGCAGAGTAAAGACCACGGCTCTCCGTAATGTGGGTGGGCCTCGTTCAATCCACATTAAAAACCAACCCTCCCCTGGGTAAGGGAAGAGTCTGCAGCAGGTGCCTCTGGATTTCACCTCTGCGGGCCACTGGCATCAGGAACTGCACCATCAGCTCTCCCATGTTCGGACAGCACCCAAGCCCACCAGTCAGAACCACAGATGTGGATGTGCCAGCCTCTGGGATCAGACGAGCCAATCACTCATGATAAATCTCCCTCTCTACAAACACACAGACACACACACCACACACAGGCACCACATACAACACACATGCATATACCGCACACACACACGCACACCACACATACCAGACACACATACACCATACATACACACTGGACACATAAGTGCACATACCACACACACGCACACCACACAGTACGCACAGAGCATTTTACATTTCTGTAAGTATACCTATTGTTTCCTGGTGTTTTTATTGTTTTTCATTTATGCTATTTCATTGAAATTTCCCCCCCTCATCGCTTGTTTCATTTTTTGACTTCCTTAAATTGGGCTTTGCCTTTCTCTGGTGTCTCCTGATTAGCTTAATAACTAACCTTCTTAATTCTTTTTCAGGTAAATTAGGGATTTCTTCTTGGTTTGGATCCACTGCTTGTAAGCTAGTGTAATTCCTTGGGGGTGTTAAAGTTGTTCTGTCATATTACCAGAGTTGGTTTTCAGTTCCTTCTCATTTGGGTAGACTCTATCAGAGGGAAAGTCTAGGGCTCAAGGCTGTTTGGTCAGATTCTTTGGTCCCACGGGGTATTCCCTTGATGTAGTACTCTCCCTGTTTTCCTAGAGCTGTGGCTTCCTGAGAGTTGTAGTGATTGTTCTCTCTCTTCCTGATCTAGCCATCCAGCAAGTCTACCAGGCTCTAGCCTGGTGTACCGGGGGTTGTCTGCACAGAGTCCTAAGATGTACTGTCTGTGGTTCTCATACCAGCACAGTATTTGGGGTGTCTCCCAGGTCCTACAGGAGCAATCTGCTTCCTTTAGAGGGTCTACGGGTTCTCTCAGCTCTCCTCATTTATTTCTGCTGTAGTTCTGGAGCAAAAGTTCATGATGCAAGCCTCCACAGGCTGCTCTGGCAATCTGAGTGGGAACTGCAATCTAGTCCTTGCTCTCGCCTGCCATGATCACCAAAATGAGAAATCAGGTACTTGTTAAAACATTTAAAGAGGAAGTCCCTTCCATTTGGGTTGTAAACCTGCTCAGCTATTGCAACCCAAATGGAAGGGACCATTTTCAGTAGTACTGGCCATGCCTTCTGTGGTCAAAGTACTAGGAGTAGGTAGTTGGATACATCTTTCCAGGGTCAAGCCTGTAATACCTGAAGCTCCCATTAGCCACTACACCTGTGAACCTGTGGGAGAGCTGAAGTACCTGTTTAAAAGACAGCCAAAAGATAAGTAAATGCCTACCAACTTTCCTTGGTGTCTTTGTTGCATACTTATTGAAAGTCGGATATTAGTAGCCATTCATTTATGTGTGTGTGTGTGTGTGTGTGTGTGTGAGATGGAGTCTCACTCTGTCACCCAAGCTGGAGTGCAGTGGTGAGATCTCAGCTCACTGTAACCTCCGCCTCCTGGGTTCAGGCAATTCTCCCACCTAAGCCTCCCAAGTAGCTGGGACTACAGGTGCCTGCCACCATGCCCAGCTAATTTTTGTATTTTTAGTACAGGCGGGGGTTCCACTGTATTGGCCAGGCTGGTCTCGAACTCCTGACCTTGTGATCTATCCACCTCGGCCTCCCAAAGTGGTGGGATTACAGGTGTGAGCCACCACACCCAGCCACCATTTTTATATTTTTACAATTTGCTTTCTTCAAAATGGATGGAATCGCTTCCTTTGTAATAATTAATCAAAGTGTTTCAATCCATTTTTATAACGCGCATTCTTGACAGCATAGGTATCTACCTCCTGAAGTTCCCATTCTATAGAACAAAATAACATGTCATTTTTTAGTTCCGTAATGGTCACCCACAGCCTGTGTATACTGGAACCATGCATACTAGGAATCAGCTTTATTTTACAACAGAGCTTCACTTCACCTCTCCAAGCAATCAGTGGATTCTTGGTATTTATTAAGAATTTTAAATTTAACACAAAGACTGTTAAATACTACCAGCCCAACCCTGGCAAAGAACTGCTGGTTTTGCTTATCTCCACCATCATCTAAATACACTGCCATCCCGATCCCAGCCCAATTTGGGGCCCTTGAGGAAATAACCTATCACCCTAACTATAAGGGAGGAACTGCCTTCAAACTAATGAGCCTGAATCACTTATATGAATTCAAAATTATGGAAATGACAAGGGTTACAATGACAGTATGAGCAGTAAACCTTTTCCAATCCCATCAGAACAATCTTTCTGGGGTTGCATCCCCTCAGAAACCAATTTGGGGCCCAATATCAACGTACACAGTGCTAAAATTCCAGATGCCAGTTTGTATTAAGAGAAGCCAAAATTCTGGTCAGGCCCTTGAAAAGTCATCAATGCAACTACACCCTGGAAGTTAATCTTTTACATGATTACATTAGCTATGCAGTTACCCAAACTGTATCACTTAGATAACCTGTACAGTTTTCATGGAAACCATCCCTAGTTAAGGGCACTTTAAAGGACAGACAGTCCTTTAAAGTACTGCCAAGGCAGGCCCACTAGCTGTGTTCACCTTTTCCCCTGTGAAAAATGTACTAATCCTGAGACGTCTGGTTCCCTTTTGGTTCCCCAATGTGAAAATACCTCTGGGTGTTGTTGGTAGACACTAAGCCCAACTATCTCCACTGGGAAAACAAACTGCTGGGGCAACTCAGGATACTTCCCAAGGTCCTTTCCAGCCTTTGACCGGGGCCACCGTAGCAGAGACCTTAACCACTTGGGAAAGTGAAAACAACAAGCTAACCCATGTGTTCACCATAGAAAACAACTTTTGTCTTGAAAAACAAGGAGCCTTTTTCCTGTGTGGGACCAGTTCCTACTTAGATTTACCAACCAACTGGACTGGAACCTGTACCTTGTTATTTAGTCCTCGAAATTAAAGTAGCTCCCAAAAACCAATCCCTCATAATACCTTTAACTGCAACCACCAGACACAAATGAGCCGTCCAACTCATACCCCTTTTGGTTGGGCTAGGAATAACAGCAGGAGTAGAAACAGGAGTTAGCAGGCCTGCGATCTCCCTGTCCTATTACCAACTTCTCCAAGGATTTTATGGAAAGCTCAGAAGACACTGCCCAAAGTGTCATCACCATACAAAATCAGATAGACTCCTTGGCAGCAGCCACTTTACAGAAGTGAAGGGGACTGGATCTCCTAACTGCTGAAAAAGGTGGCTTACGTCTTTTTCTAGATGGAGAATGCTGTTTTTATGTCAATTAATCAGGATTAGTAAGGGATGCCACCTGGAAATTAGCCGACCAGGCCTCTAAGATACGGCAACAGCTGTCTGAGTCATGGGGCTGAGCTGAGGTGCATGGCTCCTTCCTCTAGCTGGCGCATCACTAATAATTATATTTGCCTTGGTTTTTGGACCATGTTCATAAAATCTCTTAACCAAATTCATTTCCTCTCGCCCAGAGATCATCAAGCTTCAGATGATCATGAGACAAGGTTTCCAGCCAGCTCCTGGTGAAAACACCACCCCTGGCCATCCACAAACTACCCTGTCTCCACTAGACAGAGCAGGGTGAGAATTCCATGATCCCCAGTAGGTAGGAACTATGCTCCAAATCAGCATGAAGCAGTTACAGAAGAAAAACCATCAGTCCCTCGGCCTCCCATAAAGATTTATGGGGATAACATCTCCCAGGGGGAAATAAGGCAGGAGAATAGGGTCTGCAGGCAGGGAACCTAAGGCTGACTCGTGCTGACTTCCTAGAACTGAATCACAAGGAAAACCCCACCTCTCCACAGCCAGGTAACAGAAGGATCAGAGGCTACTCCCTCTGCAACACCCCCCCTTCTACTGCATCACAGATGAAAAATGGAAAGTGCCTGACTGGTGGTCGCCGCCCATGACCAATCAGACTGGTAACAGGCCTAGTCTTCACTTTCACAGGGTGTACCCAGGTAACCAATGGGAAACCTCTAGAGGGTATTTAAACTTCGGAAAATTCTGCAACCAGGGCTCTTGAGCCATTTACTCGCTGCTCCCATACTGTGGAGTGTACTTTTGTTTCAATAAATCTGTGCTTTTGTTTCTTCATTCTTTTGTTGCTTTGTGCATTTTGTGCAATTCTTTTTTCAAAATGTCAAGAACCTGGACAACTCATAGCCAAGACCCTCCCCAGGTAACACCATCTAATGTAGAGGACTGCTTGAATGCAGGAAGGTGAGGTTGCAATGAGCTGAGACTGCGTACCACCGCACCACCAAACTCCACCCTGGGTGACAGAGTGAGACTCTGTCTCAAAAAAAAAAGTAAAATATAAAAAAAGATTTATACAAAGATTAATTTTTTTAAGCTGGAGTGGCTAGATTAGTATCAGATAAAGTAGACTTCACAGTGAAACAAAAATTACCAGAGACACAGGGAAACATGTATATGATGATAAAAAGGTCAATCCGTCAAGAGAACAAAGCAAGTCTAAGTATGTGTACACGCAACAACACGGCTGCAAAATAAGTGATGCAGAAACCCACAGAACTGAAAAGAGAAACAGACAAATCTGCAAGTGAAGTTGGAGACTTCTGTACCTCTCTCAACAATTCATAGAATAACTAGACAGAAAACCACTGAGGATATTAAAGAGCTCGGCAACACCATCGACCAACAGAATCATCAACATTTGTACATACAGCGCACAACAGCAGAATATACATTCTTTCCAAGTGCCCACAAAACAAGTATCAAAATAGACCATATTCTGAGCCATTTAACAAACTTCAACAAATTTAAAATAATTAACATTCTTTCAGTTTAGTGTATTCTCCCACCACAATGGAGTCAAACTAGAAATTAATAACAGCAAGGCAACAGGTAACTCTCCAAAAACAGAGTAAACAAGGCAATTCTATATGATAATCCATAGGTCAAAAAGGAAATGTCAAGGGAATTTTAAAATAGATTGAACTAAATGAAAGGAAAGAGACAACACATCAAATTGCAGGACACAGCTAAAGCAGTGCCAAAGGAAAACATATAGATGTACACGTACACCTTACAAAAGAAGGAAGTCTAAATAAGACTCTAAACTCCCAGTGTGAGCCGCTGTGCCTGGCTGACATTTCTTCCAAGAACACAGATAAGTGATGAACAAGCTCATAAAAGATGCTCAACGATGGCCCCGTGCGGTGGCTCACGCCTGTAATCCCAGAGCTTTGAGAGGCCATGGTGGGAGGATCACTTGAGGCCAGGAGTTCAAGACCAGACTGGGTAACATAGCAAGACCCCATCTCTACAAAAAGAAAGTTTTTAAAAACGTAGCCAGGCATGGTAGTGTGCACCTGTGGTCCTTGCTACTTCGGAGACTGAGGAGGGAGGATCGCTTGAGCCCAGGAACTTGAGAACAGCCTGGGCAGCATAGGAAGATCTCGTCTCTAGGAAAAATCTAAAAATCATCCAGGCTTGGTGGCTTGCACGTGTAGTTCTGGCTACTCTCCCAAGCTGAGCTGGGAGGATTATTGGAGCCCAGTAAGTTGAGGCTACAGTGAGCTATGATCATGCCACTGTAGTCCAAGCCTGGGTGACACAGTGAGACCCTGTCCCAAAAATAAAAATAAGTCATTTTAGAAGTGCAAGTCAAAATCAAATGCAAATACCCCTTCTTGTCCACTAGGATGGTTAAAATTATTTCTTTTTTGCTTTTATTATTACTTTCTTAGAATCAGGATCTCCTTCTGTTACCCAGGTTAGAGTGCAGTGGCACTAACCTAGCTCACTGTAGCCTCAAACTTCTGGGCTCAAGCAATCCTCTCACCTCAGTCACCTGAGTAGCTGGGGCTACAGGCATGCACCACCATGCCTGGCTGATTTTTTTTTTTTTTTTTTTTGGTAGAGACAGGGTCTTGCTATGATGCCCAGGCTGGTCTCGAATTCTTGGGCTCAAGTGATCCTCCCACCTCAGCCTCCCAAAGTGCTAGGATTACAGGCATGAGCCACCGCTCCTGGCCTGATGGTTAAAATTTAAACACAGACAACAAATGCTGGTGAGGATGCAGAGAAACTGGAGCCCCTGTACACTGCTGGTATAAATATAAAATGGTGCAGCCACTATGGAAAACAGTTTGGTGGTTCCTCGAATGGTTAAGCGTAGAGATCTATGATCAGTAATTCCACTCCTAGGTCCATACACAAGGGAAATGAAAATATATTCCTTGCAATAACTTGTGCACGAATGTTCATAGCAGCAATAGTCAAAATTTTTAAAAGTGGAAACAATCTAAATGTCCATTAACTAGTGATATACAAACAACACGTGCTACATATACACAATGAAACCATATTGGACAATAAAATACCAATACTTGCTTCAACGTGGATGTAAAAACACAAAAGGCCACCTATTGTATCATTCCACTTATGTGAAATGTCTGGAATAGACAAATCTAAAGAGACAGAAAGGTCAGTGCTTGCCAGAGGCTGGGGGAAATAAGGAAATAGGGGCTGACGGCTCATCAACACAGGGTTTCTTTCTTGGTTAATGAAAATACTTAAAATTAAATAACAATGATGGTTGCACAACTTTTTCATACAAAAAACTCTGAACTGTATACTTTAAAATGGTGAATTTTCTGGTACCCAGATTACATCCCAACAAAAGTGTTACTTAAAGATCTCCAAAAAGAGATTTCTAGTTTCACAGTAGAATCCTACCAAACATTTTTAAAAGACATAACACATTTCTACACAATCTCTTCCAGAAAACAGCATAGGAATAAATACTTCCTGATTTATTTTATGAAACTTATGTTACCTTGATACCAAAACCAGAAAAAGCAATACAAAAAAAGAAAATTACAGATCAAAATCCCTCACGAATATAAATGTAAGATTTCTTAGTAAAAATGTTAACAAATACAATTCAGTAACACATAAAGAGAATTAGGTACCATGACCATGTGGGATCTATTCTGGGAATGCAAGGCTGGTTCAATATTCGAAAATCAACATAATTCACTATATTTTAATAGACTAAAGAAGAAAAATCACATGATCATATCAGTGCAGAAAAAATGTGACAAAATTCAACACCCGTTCATAACAAAAACTCTCAGAAAAGTAAGAAGAGAATAGAGTGGAACTGCCCCAACTTGATACACAGCATCTACCCCAAAAGAAAAAACAACTCAACCCTACAGCTAACATTATACTTAACTGTGACAGATCAAACGCTTTTCTCTAAGATTGGGAGCATGGCAGATATGTCAGCTCTCACCGTTCTTACTCAACATAATGCTGAAATTTCTAGCCAGTGCTATAAGGCAAGAGACACATAGATTGAGACACACAGACCAAGGGGATAGAATACAGAGTCCCTAAATAAACTCTTGCATATATGGCCAGATGATTTTTGACAAGAGCGTCGAGACTATTTTATGGTAAAAGGACAGTCTTTTCAGCAAATGGTGCTGGAAAACACTGGATACCCACATGTAAAAGAATAAAGCTGGGTGGGTCCTCACCAAACACCATATACAAAAATTAACTAAAAATGGATCAGGCCAGGTGCAGTGGCTCACACCTGTAATCCCAGCACTTTGGGAGGCCGAGGCGGGCGGATCACCTGACGTCGGGAGTTCGAGACTAGTCTGACCAATGTGGAGAAACTCTGTCTCTACTAAAATTGAAAAATTAGCTGGGCGTGGTGGTGCATGCCTGTAATCTCAGCTACTCAGGAGGCTGAGGCAGGAGAATCGCTTGAACCCGGGAGGCGGAGGTTGTGATGAGCCAAGATCGCACCATTGCACTCCACGCTGGGCAACAAGAGCGAAACTCTTATCTCAAAAAAAAAAAAAAAAAAAAAAAATCAAAGACCTGAATGTAAGACCTAAAAAACAGTAAAACTCTTAAAACATAGGTCAAAAGCTTCACAACATTGGATTTGACAGCGACTTCAAAGGTACAGGCAACAAAAGAAAAACCAGACAAACGAGACTTCATGAAAATGTTAAAATGTTGTCCATCAAAAGACACCATCAATTCAGTAAAAAGGTCACACATAGAATGGGAGAAAACATTTGTAACTCATATATCTGATAAGGGTTATACCTAGAATATACAAATAACTCCTAAAACTCAACAACAACCAAAAAAAACAGATTCAAAAATGGGCAAGGAACTCCAGGAGACATTTCTTCAAAGAAGACATGCAAATGGCCAACAGCACATGAAAAGATGCATCACTAATCATTAAAGAAATGCAAATCAAAACTACAAGGAGATACCTCCTCACATACATTAAAATAGCTACTATCAAAACACAGAAATTAACACGTATTGCTGAGGATGTGGAGAAAGTGAAACCCATGTGTATTCCCACCAAAGGCGGTAATGTAAAATAGTACAACCATTGTGCAAAACAATATGGCAGTTCCTCAAGAACTTATAATTACATGATCCCTCAATTCCACTTCTGGGCATATACCCAAAAGAACTGAAAGCAAAGCCTCAAAGATATATTTATACAACCATGTTCATGGCAGCACTCTTCGTAAGAGTTAAAACATGGAAGCAACCCAACAGTCCACTGACAGAGGAACGGATAAGCAAAATGTCATACATACAAGGGAATATCGCTTAGCCTTAAGAAGGAAGGAGGCTGGGCGTGGTGGCTCACGCCTGTAATCCCAGCACTTTGGGAGGCCGAGCGGTGGATCACGAGGTCAGGAGATCAAGAGCATCTGGCAGGATGGTGAAACCCCGTCTCTACTAAAAATATATATATACAAAAATTAGCTGGGTGTGGTGGCACGCGCCTGTAGTCCCAGCTACTTGGGAGGCTGAGGCAGGAGAATCACTTGAACCCGGGAGGCGGAGGTTGTAGTGAGCCAAGATTGCACCACTGCACTCCAGCCTTGGGACAGAGCGAGGCTCCCTCTCAAAAATTATAATAATAAAATAAAGAAAGAAAGAACAATTCAAACAGAACATGAGCAAAAGACATGAAGAGACATTTCACCAAAGAAGATACACGGATGGCAAAAAAGTCCAGAAAGATGCTCAACATCCCTCATCATTAGGAAATGCGGATTAAAACCACAGTGACGTAACTATACCCCTATCAGAACGGCTAAAATACAGAAGTGTCACCACAAAATCCCCGCAAGAATGCAGGAAAAGTAGATTATTCACACATCGCTGGTGGGAATGTAAGAGAGTATGGCCCTCTGGAAAAGTTTTGTTTTCTTAAAAAACTTAAGCATGCAACTACTAGACCTAGAAATTTGCACTCTTGGGCATTTGTCCCAGAGAAATGAAAACTTACGTCTGCACAAAAACATGTACAGCAACTCTATTCATAGTAACCCCAAACTGGAAGCAACCCACAAACCCTTCCACAGGTGAACAGTTAAACAAGCTACGGTGCAGCCATATCATGGAATACTACCTGACAGTAAAAAGGAGCATGTCACCAACACCTTGATGACCCCCCAGAGAATTTTAAGTGAAAATAGCCAATACCAAAAGGTTACATTTGGTATGGTTTTGTCTGTGTAATATTCTTGAAATGACTAAATTACAGATATGGCAAACAGATGAGTGGTTGCCAGGGATTAAGGAGGGGGCGAGGGCAGGAGAGACGCGGGCGTGGCCATGACAGGACAGCATGACGGACCCCTGCAGGGATGGAGCTCCTCTTCGTCTGTACTGTGTCAGTACTGATATCCTGAGTGTGACACTGACTATCGTTTTGCAGGTTGTTACATGAGCTGCATGTAACAAGTCGTGCAGCTCATGAAAAGGGTAAAGGGTGCATGAGCTATTTCTGCATTATTTCTTCCTACTGGATGTGAATCTACAATTATCTTAAAAAGTTTAATTTTTAAAAAGCCAATTCCCTTAAACCCTATCTCCATGTAGTTACTTCCCACTACTCTGCTCCTTCGAGAGTCATCTGCAGTTGCCACCCTGGCTTCCTCACCTCCTCCTCCCCGTAACACAAGTGTTCCAGGGCTTTGTCCCACCACTGAGACTGCCCTCGCCAAGTTTACAACAACCCTCATCTTACCAAACACAACGGTCTGGGCTTCTCATCTTCCTTGACCTCACAGCAACATCTGACCCAGCTGGATCATTTTCTCAGAACACTTTCCTCTGCTTCCAGGATGCTGTGTGATTGTGGCGCTGTTCCCACCCCCTTAAAAGCTTCAGCCCAGTCTCTTTCCAGGCTCCTGCTTTCCTACTGGACCTCTGAGTGCCAGAATTCTCCCTGGGCTCAGCCTCAGGCCTTCTCTTCTCCATCTGCACTTATTACCCAGTTGATCTCATCCTCTCCCATAGTTGTAAATACTATCCATGCGTCAAATACTTCAAATGCTCATCCTCAGCCTTGCTGTTCCCTCTGAATTCCCTCTCAAACACCCATCTACACACCCAAGATCTCCACTTGTATGAAAACAGTTATCTAAAGTTTTGCAGAGCCAAAACAGAATCCTGGAGTTCCACCACCACCTTCTGCTAAAACAAAACTAAGTAAATTCCTTGTTCCCGATTCTCTCTTTCTTCATAAATGGCATCACCTTTCCCAGTGCCTCAAGTCACATCATCTTTGAGACTTCTTCTTCTCTCACACTCAGTCTATGAGCAAGGCCTGTTTGTGTTCGCATCAAAATGCAGCCTTCGCACCTATGGATGTGAACACTCTCAAACTTGGATCTTCATGGAACTAGCACAATGAACATAAGCAAATCACATGTGCATAATCACAAACCAACACGATTTACCTCCCACTGTGCCTCCAAATGTGGTCAGTGGAGAAATCCTTCCCAGGCCTCTAGATGACAATTTGGACAAGTCTATGACTGTTCGACAGCTCCTGGGTAAGGTGAAGTTATACAGCCACTTTCCAGTGAAAAATATGGCTTCAATTCGGTAGTTCGAAGTGTTCAGGCCTGGCATGGAGACTCACACCTATCATCCCAGCACTTTGGAAGGCTGAGGTGGGCAGATCACTTGAGGTTAGGAGTTCAAGACCAGCCTGGCCAACATTGCAAAACCCCATCTATACTAAAAATATAAAAATTAGCCGGGTGGGGTGGTTCGGGCCTGTAGTCACAGCTACTCGGGAGGCTGAGGCAGGAGAATCACTTGAACCCAGGAGGCAAAGGCTGTAGTGAGCCAAGATCGTGCCACTGCACTCCAGCCTGGGTGACAGAGCAAGACTCTGTCTCAAAAAAAAAAAAGAAAGAAAAGCAAAGCAAAGCAAAAGAAAGTGCCCAGTCTCAGTCTCAGCTGGTAATCAAACTGACGTGCTTCACCCTGACAACACCCACTCTCGCTGGCTGGCCTTCCACAGCTGGTTGCTTTCAGTGGAAGAGAAAGACACAGCCCCTCTGTGCTCCTCCACACCCAGCACTGCAGTGGGGGCTGCTGACCCCAACACTGTCAAAGCAGGGAGGGAGAAGGGGGCAGGCTGTTACTCCTTGTGAGGTGCTGTCCTGAGATGACCTCACCTCTCCGGGGCTAACAGGAATTTACCGCTGACTCGTCTTTCCCCAGGCTCTTCCGTGTGTTCTTGCAAAGCTCCATTTGACTCCACCTGCTTTCCCAGGCACAGACAACCATTTCTGCTCCAGTTGGAGAGCCCCCACCCCGCTCCACCCACTGCCACCAGCTTTTCAGCAGTCCACTCTGAACAGGTGCTCTCTGTTAAGACCCCATCCCTCCCCCTGGTCCTGGCTGCCCGCTCTTACTCACACCTCCACCCCTGCTCCCAACATGGAGTGAGCTCTCCATCTCCCCGCCTCCACCCCCTACTGTAGGCCATGGGCTTCTGCCCACGAAGAACCCAGATGTCATTGCTTGAAGGAGCATATATCCAAGGGGCCACAAAAGTCCCTCTCACTCGGTTGGAGGTGAGGGGCAGGCTATCTCTCCAAAGCATCCTCTTCCAAACTCCTGTCTAATCTCCAGTGACCGACTCCGTATGCCTTTAGTGTGGAGGAGTGGACTGGTAGGTTCTTGGCTACCTGCTCCGGGTCCTGGTGTGGCGCCAGCCCCAGGCATGTCACTGCCATGACTGCAACCTGCCGCCCTGGCCAAGCTTCCAAACGCCTGGTTTCTAGACCTCACCAGGCCTTGCCCTCCCAGCACCCCATAATTCATCACTGCCTGCTCCTCATGCTCTTGTTTTCTTCATGGCACTCACCACTGTCTGGGCCCTGATGTGCTGAATGCCTCTGCTCACCACTGCAAGTGGAGCAGCACTCAGTGGGTCCTACTGAAACATGTGCTGGCTGAAACCTCTGTGGCCCCTCCTGGCCAATGCACCTGCCCCAGGATGGGGCTCCTGCTCATCCCCTCCCCAGGAGGCACAGACCCAGGCAGAAGAATCTGAGTCATGTGCGGCCCCTGGCCAAGCCCCAGTGGACACTAAGGGCTGTGGAGACCTGGTCACACAGTCCTTTATTTGGGTGGAGCCAGCAGGAATGCAGCCAGCTCAGAGCTATTTTTAGGGTCTGTCTCTGTGGAAATTGTTCCTTGATTGGCTACAGGGAGAGAACAGCCAAGCTCCTCATCACCGCCTTTGTCCTGTTCCTCATTCCCTCAATCACACGAGCCTGTCATCAGACACGACTCCCACTCAAGGAGGAATCTGGTTCAAACGGACCCTGTGCTGGCTTTTCCTTAACTCCTCATCTGCCATCTGCCTGTTCAAGGAGCCTGATAAATGAGCTCAATAAGCATTCAGCAAAAGCCTGCCGAAGGCCCAGCCCCGTCCCCATGAACTCATGAGGCACAGGGCGGAAGGCCCCAGTCTCTCCCCAGGACCTGTCCACCATCATGCCATGGACATGTCCACCATCATGCCCAGGACATGTCCACCAGCACTCATGGGCACAGCTGCTGGAGGCTGGGGAGGAAGGCACCGGCTCCCAGGTGCATGTGGACCAAGCCTCACCCCAGGGCACAAGTGACAAGCTCAGGGCGAAAGCACCTCGCACTCTGGTTCCCTCCCTGCCCTGAGAGCGGCTAAGTGGAACACATCCTCTAGTTACTCAAAACCTAGCACCTTCCCGGATTCCTGGCCCACAGGCACCTTACCCTTCTCCACCTCCCACAGCCCCTGAAGTACTAATTTAATTGTTCTCATGTCCTCACAGGGCTCTCACAGAGGGGACAGAGAGCAGCAGGAGCCTTCCTATAAAGAGGCAGATCTGCTCAAGAGTTGGTGGGGTGGGGATGGGAGACTCCACAAAGAAGGGACCCACGTGGAGGCAATGCGAGGGAGCTGGGCCATCAGGCACTCCCAAGCCTTACACTCAACTTCAGTCATGGCCACCAAACCCAGTCAACTGTGGAGACAGACCGGCATCCTGAAGAGAGTGAGGAGACCAAAGAGGACACAGGACCAGAAGGACTCGGCATGAAGGAAACAAACACACAAGCCACAGGCTCCGCCCTAAGAATCCACGCGCGGCAGGGGAAGGTCTCACGGCCCTCAGCTCAGTGCAGCCTGGACCCCTGCTCCGCGGTTCACCGCCTTCGCCAGGCAGCCTGGGGAGGGGAGGCCCAGCAGCCCTACTGGCCCTCGACTCCATCACAGACCTCAGTGGGGTTGACACAGACAACGGCCAACAGCGGCCCACGATCCTCAGTCTGAAGCAAGTTAGTGAGCTTCCCCACAGCTCAGCCTCATCATCTGTGCCATGGGTTCCTGCGAGGAGTTCACAGGAATAAAACACCTCCCACAGGGTCTAACCCAGAGCAGGCTGGCAGTGGGCTCGGCGTCAGTGCTGCTGCCGTCCTTGCTATCGCAGCAGCACCGTCTCCTCTCCAATTTCTCCCCTGAACTGCACCACTCAGCCTTCAGCTCCATTTTCATGAGGGAGGCGTCTCCAGGAGGACCCACGTCGGGAGTCTGAGCTGAGGGGGCCTGCGGTGGATCCCTGGGTGGGGTGTCTGCCAGAAGGAGCCTGTATTTCAGCCGAGGGGTGCAGGGAGGAGCCTAGGGCTGGGCAGAGGCTCTAAGGTCCCAAGGGCCCCCTAAATGGGATCCCCAGGGGCACCAGCTCGGGAGGCCCGGGGCCAAGATGCCACTCACGTTGTAGAGGATGTCGGTCCAGCCCTCCATGGTGATGCACTGGAACACCGTCAAGATGGCAAACAGGATGTTGTCAAAGTTGGTGACGCCAAAGCTGGGTCCTGGCCAGTACTCCCGGCACTCAGTGTCGCCCTCGCACAGCCGGGCTGGTGCCTGCTTGCCACAGGGGAAGTCACACACAGGCTCTGCATCTGCAAGGAGGAGAACGAAGCAGACCCTGAGCTCAGAAATACCAAGTTCTCCAATCCCCACTAGGGTTCCTGGGCTCTGGAGAACTCACAGCAGGTGGCCAGGAACCAGGGACCAACAGAAACCCTCCCCAACGTCCCATCATCCCTCCTCAAACCTACATAAGGCAGCACTTCCCGCCACCCGCCGAGCTCAGGAGCGACCAGCTCCGGGACTAATGCCTGGCCTCTCCCTCCCTACTGGGACCCGCCCACCATCACTTAAATATGCTCACAGCCCATTCATCTTAAAACCAAAAACAACAAACTCCTAACCTCCCATTCTTCCCACCACTACCACCATGATTGTTCCTCTCCCTCACAGCCAAACTGCCAGCAAGATCCTCCTGACACGCAGATCTGACTTGAGGCCCTTGGCCAGTACCAAGCTGGACTTAGCCGCTGTGCAGTCCAGTGCCCGTCAGCCGGGATGATCTGAACCAACTCAACATGTGCCAGGTGGGTGGCTGGAGACCTCCTGGCCCAGGTCTCACTGCACTGCCCCTACAGGGCAGACTTCTTTCTACTGCCCTGAAACCTAGCAGGCAGCCAGGGACCACAGAAAGACGGGTTAAAGAAAGACCAAAAAACCATTGCTAATCTCTGAAACAAGACAGCAAGCAGCACGTGTACCCCCGTCACTCTCAAAAATCTCAAGGAAGGGCAGAAAAAAAGATTTTTTAAAAATATAGGCCAGGCGTGGTGAGTCACACCTGTAATCCCAGCACTTTGGGAGGCCGAGGTGGGCGAACTGCCCGAGTTCGGGAGTTCGAGACCAGCCTGGGCAACGTGGTGAAACCCCATCTCTACTAAAAATACAAAAACTTAGCCAGGTGTGATGGCGGGCACCTGTAGTCCCAGCTACTTGGGAGGCTGAGGCAGGAGAACTGCTTGAACCCTGGAGGTTGAGGGTGCAGTGAGCCGAGATCACATCACTGCACTCCAGCCTGAGCGACAGATCTAGACTCTGTCTGAAAGAAAAAAAGAGAACAAACACAAAACACCCCTATGATTTACACAGAACTGCTGAATACAAATGATATATCCCATTTGGAAAACAACTTGGCAAATGTATGAGGAGCCATGAAATTGTTCAAACACTTGTACCCAATCCACTCTGAAGATCTGTACCATCAAAATAATGCAAAATCAAGAAGCTTCAGTTACAAAGACATTCATCACAGTGTTCTTAGAAAGCCAAACGTGCCTGCGCATCATGCTAGCAGAAGACGACGGACTGGTACAACGTGAAAGAGGCTCACACAACACTAAGTGAAGGAAGCCAGACACAAGGACATGGACGAAGTGACTCACTCACAGGAAAGCCCAGGACCGACAATCCACACGGCGGGAGGAAGACGCAGCTGCTGGGGCTGCAAAGGGAGGGGAGGGGAAAGACAGCGGATGGGGGTAGGGTTTCTGCTGGGGATGACGGATATGTTCTAAACTTAGACTGTGGTGTGGTTGTAGAACTCTGTGAACATGCGAAACTCACCGAAGTTCACTGTTTACAGGACATACTGCCAGAGGGTAGAGGTACAGGATGAGGATTTCCCCAATGAGCTGCGATAGGCCAGGCACAGTGGCTCACGTCTGTAATCCCAACATTTCTCCACTCCTGAGGTCAGGAGTTCGAGACCAGCCTGGGCAACATGGCGAAACCCTGTCTCTACTAAAAATGCAAAAATCAGCTGAGCGTGGTGGCCTGCACCTGTAATCCCAGCTACTAAGGAGGCTGAGGCAGGAGAATCGCTTGAATCCAGGAGGTGGAAGTTGCAGACATGAACACAGGGACACGCAGACACACAGCACACAGGACACGGACACAAAGACACACAGGCACAGACACAGGGACACAAAGACACACGGACAGACAGCACAGACACGGACACAGGGACACATACACAGACACAGGGACACACGGCACAGACACAGGGACACAGACACACGGACACAGGACATCGACACAGACACAGACACAGGGACACAGGACATCGACACAGACACACGGACACAAAGACACAGGGACACGCAGACATACAGACACAGGGACACATGGCACAGACAGAGATACGTGGCACAGACCCACGGCACAGACACGCCAGCAGTCACACATGTGAAGTCCCACCCTCACTCTGACACCCAAGGTCAGGGCGTGCTCCTAGCCCCCCAGAGGGAAGGAAGACTGGAGCCACACTGCTGCAGGCTTCATCTGGGCCCCCAACCCTCACCCAGAACTCACCCCACAACCCCCAGACTCTAGGTCCCAGCCGTGCACCCTCCACGTGGGCCAGGAGGGCACCCTGCCTTTCCACAGCCGTCTGTGAGGAGCTTCTGGGGCACGTCCCAGCCAGGCCTGGTCTAGCCACCTCCACACTTCTCAGCCCAGCCATACCCCACACAGCCCCTATTTCTGAAAATGCCAAGAGCTGGCAGAGGTGACTGGGGACTCAGAGCTGTTATTTCTCTACAAGAAACTACTGAAGCTCCCCTGTCCCCATGCATCTGGGTGGCCACTCCTGGCCACTCCTGTGCCCCTGGCTGGCAGCTCCTGTGCCCCTGGCTGGCCACTCCTGGCCGCTTCTGTGCTCCGGGCTGGCCGCTCCTGTGCCCCTGGCCTTGCTTCTTGCTGCCCCCTGTAGGGCAAAGCCCTACTCACACCCCATCAACCTGCTCCAGCCCCTCAGAGGGTCTGCGCTGAGCCAGGGGAGACTACAGATCCTGTGCAGGTTCAGGGGCCCCTGGGCCAGGGCAGTGGGGCAGATGCCAGTCAGGCCCCAGCCCAGGGAGACTGCTCACTATTCTTAGGCTGGTTCTACATGGGAGCCAAGATGGCAGGGGAGGCACCATCCCTGGGATCTGCTTTGTCACTGACTTGCAGGACACTGGTTCTCACCCAGAAGCCTGCTTGCAATTGCCATGGAGATAGCCTGTGGGTCTCAGCTAAAGACGCCGCAGCATCCCCTCGGCCTCCCCACCCAGTCCCTGCTCCAACAGGCCAAGAAGTGGAAGCCACCTAGCCTGCTCCAAAGCAAGGACCGGGTAGAATAAGAGCTGGGCATGGCATGTGGGGACCCCATCCCCGAGCACACACATGACAGTGTGTGAGGCATCTACTACATGCCAGGGACCCTCATGACACCCTCAGGGGTTAGCACCGTTACACAGTTCTTTGTAAGACAAGGAAACTGAGGTGAAGAGAGCACATCCCAATCCCAGCACTTTGGGAGGCTGAGGCAGGTGGATCATCTGCAGTCTGGAGCTAAAGACCATCCTGGCCAACGTGGTGAAACCCCATCTCTACCAAAAATACAAAAATTAGCCAGGCGTGGTGGCGGGCGCCTATAATCCCAGCTACTCGGGAGGCTGAGGTTGGAGAATCCCTTGAACCCGAGAGTTGAAGTTTGCAGTGAGCCGAGATTGCGTCACTGCCTCCAGCCTGAGCAACAGCAAGCCTCCATCTCAAAAAAATAAAAGACAGCACATTCCACGTGTCCAGGCCGACAAACCAGGAGCAGGTGGTACTGGAGCCTGGGCCCCAGAATGACAATGCCGTGCCTACACGGTGGCACAGCAACACACATGGACACACGCTGAGGCCAGCCCCACACGAGTGCCACGGTCCCTGCTCAAAGCACAGGGAGCTTCCTGCCACGTGCAGAAACCTCCCCATTGTGTCCCCTAAAGAGGGCTGCAGGACAGAATGGGGACCCCACAGAGTGGACACCATGGCCGCTAAGCCCCAAACCACCCCCTTCAGGGAGAAGTAGGCGGCCCTTGCAGGGAAGGCTCTACAGCCCCTCGTGCTGACCTCCTGACCCTTGTCACTCTCATCTCCACTGGGGCACTGGGCTGGCTGGAGTGCCCAGTCCACTTTGGAAGAGATCAAGGGCAGCAAAGCTCTGAGCAGTAAGGCCACCATAGCTGGGATGGGACCTGGTCTGCAACCATGAAAACTACAGGCGCATGCCTGCAGTCCCAGCTACCAGGGAGGCTGAGGCAGGCAGCACACACTGTCCCCTTCAGGACCAGGCTTGGGGAGGCCCAACTAAAACAGAAGGTTTAAGTGAGATCCAGCTCGGGCCTAGTGGCGCACGCCTACAGTCCCAGCTACCAGGGAGGCTGAGGCAGGAGAATCACTTGAACCCAGGAGGCAGAGGTTGCAGTGAGCCAAGATCATGCCACTGCACTGCAGCCTGGGTGACAGAAGGAGGCTCCGTCTAAAAAACAATAACAATAATAAATAAATAAGATCCAGTCTCAGAAAATTATGTGGAAATGTCCAACTGTCAGTGAAAAAATCACTCATCTTATGAAAAGCAAGGAAGATCTAACCCTAGATGAAAAAAGACAATAAAAGGCCAACACCAAGATAACAGATATATTAGAATTACCTGATAAATATTTGTAAAGCAGTTATGATAAAAATAATTCCACAATTATAAACATCCTTGCAACTAACCAAAAAAATAGAAAATACCATCAGTGAAAGAGAAGATTAAAGAAGAATCAAATGAAATTTTTACAACTAAAAAAATACAATAAACAAAATAAAAACTAAGTGGATGGGCCAGTTACAGAATAGAGGGGACAGAGGAAAGAATAAATGAATATATTAAAAAATAATAGGCTGTAATCCCAGCACTTTGGGAGGCCGAGGCAAGCAGATCATGAGGTCAAGAGATCGAGACCATCCTGGCCAACATGGTGAAACCCCGTCTCTACTAAAAAATACAAAAATTAGCTAGGTGTGGTGGCGCACACCTGTAGTCCCAGCTACTTGGGAGGCTGAGGCAGGAGAACTGCTTGAACCCGGGAGGCGCAGGATGCAGTGAGCCGAGATCATGCCTGGCACTCCAGCCTGGCACCTGGCAACAGAGCGAGACTGTCTCAAAAAATAATAATAATAATAATAATAATAATAGAAATTAACCACTATGAACAGAGAAAATGTGGACTTAAGAAAAAAGAAGGGGCCGGGCACAGTGGTGCATGTCTATAATCCCAGCACTTTGGGAGGCCCAGGAATTCAAGACCTGAATTTCCTGAGGCCGGGAATTCAAGACCAGCCTGGCCAACATGGTGAAACCCCATCTCTACTAAAAAAGAATACAGAAATTAGCCTGGCATGGTAGCACACACCTGTAATCCCAGCTACTCGGGAGGCTGAGGCAGGAGAACTGCTTGAACCCAGGAGGCAGAGGTTGCAGTCAGCCAAGACTGCACCCCTGCACTCCACCCTGGGCAACAGAGAGAGATACCATCTCAAAAAAAGAAAACGAAAAAAGAAGGCCAGGCATGGTGGCTCACACCTATAATCCCAGCACTTTGGGAGGCTGAGGTGGGAGGATTGCTTGGGTCCAGGAGTTTTAAACCAGCCTGGGCAACATAGTTAGACTCCATCTCCACAAAAAAATCTTAAAAATTATTCAGGCATGGTGGTGTGTGCCTGTAGTCCCAGCTACTCAGGAGTCTGAGATGGGAGGATTGCTTCAGCCTGAACAACAGTGTGAGACCCTGTCTCAAAAAGTAAAAAGAAAGAAAAACAAGAAGAAGCAAGAACAGAGCCTCAAGGAACTATCGAACCATAATACTAAAATCATCAGAGTTCCAGAAAAAAAGGAGACTGAAGGCAGGGCTCAAGGAGGTAATGGCTGAGGACTTCCCACACTCGGTAAGAGAAATAAACCTACAGATTCAAGAAGCGGAGTGGACCCCAAACAAGTTCAACTCAAAGATAATCAAAACAAGACACATCACAGTCAGATTTCCAAAAACTGGAAACAAACATTGAAAGCATACAGAGGAACATAATACCTTATCTATTTAGAAAAGCAACTGAGCTGACAGATTTCTCATCACAAGCCATGAAGGTCAGAGGGAAGTTGTACAATATTTTCAGATGCTGAAAGAATTGTCAACCCAGATATCTATACCCAGCAAAATATCCTTGGAGAATAAAGGGAAAATCAGGCCATTCTCAGGTGAATAAATACTAAGAGAATTTGTCACCAGCAGACCTATCCTAAAAGAATAATTAAAGAAATTTCTCTAAACAGAAGGAATATGATTTTTTTAAATTGTTGACCATTAGGAAGAAAGAAAACTGGAAAGAATAAAAATATGGGTAAATAAAATTTCCTTCTCCCTTTGAGTTTTCTGAATTATGTTTGATGTTTGAAGCAAAAAATTACAGTACACTCTGATGTGCTTCTAAATATATGCAGAGGAAATATTTAAGATAATTGTTTTATAAATGGAGTAAGGTAGTGGCACCTTAGTAAGATTTCTATACTTGAACTGTTAAAATAATACCACCAGAAGACTGGGATAAGTTATGTACATATAATGCAATACTCAGCACAACCTCTAAAAATCTATACGAGAGAGACAGCAAAACTACTATAGAAAATAAAACAGAATTCTAAAATAAGTGCAGGTAACCTTTAGAAAGTCAGGAAAAAGAAACCAGAAAATATGAAAACAGTGACATCAAACAGAACAAATTTTAAACAGAACAAAACAAAAATTAAAATAGCAGACCTAAGTTCAAACATAACAATTATTATATTAAATGTTAATGGTCTAAATTAGCAGTCCCCAACCTTTTTGGCACCAAGGACCAGTTTTGTAGAAGATAGTTTTTCCACAGGACCAGTTTTGTAGAAGATAGTTTTTCCACAGGTGGGGCTGGGGTTAGGGGATGGTTTCATGATGAAACTATCCTACCTCAGATCATGAGGCATCAGTTAGATTATCACAAGGAGCATACAACCTAGATCCCTCGCATGCACAGTTCACACTAGGGCTCCTGCTCCTATGAGACTCTAAAGCCACTGCTGATCTGACAGGAGGCAGAGCTCAGGTGGTAATGCTTGCTCGTCCACCACCACCTCCTGCTGTGCACCCCAGTTTCTAACAAGCCACAGATTGGTACTGTTCCATGGCCAAGGGCTTGGGGACCCCTGGTCTAAATAAAGCAAATAAAAGACAGAATTGGTATGATGGACTACAAAACATGACCCAACCATATGCTGTCTACAAACAACTTATTTCAAATATAACAAGTTGAAATATAGGCAACTTGAAGTAAAAGGATGGAAAAGGAACATTGCACAAATATTAATCAAAGAAAAGCAACAGTGACTATATTTACATCAGATAAAGTAGACTTCAGAGTAACTAAAATTACCAGAGACATAGAGATACAGATATAAATGAAGTCTCTCCAGAAGACACGGCAATCCTAAACGAGAATGTCTTAGTACATTTGTGCCGTTATACAAAATACCTGAGACTGGGTAATTTATAAATAATAGAAATTTCTTTCTCACAGTTCTGGAGGCTGGAAGTCCAAGATCAAGACACCAGCAGGTTCAGTATCTAATAAGGGCCCATTCCCTGCTTCCAAGATGGCACCTTGTTCCTATATCCTCCAGAGGGGAGGAATCCTGAGTCCTCACAGTTCCTCTTCAGTCCCTTTTTAAAGCACTAAGCCCATCCAGGAGGGTATATCCCTCATGAGTTAATCATCTTCCAGAGGCCCCTCCTCTTAATACTTAATATTGTTGCACTGAGGATCAAGTTTCAACATGAACTTTGGACATGGCACAAACATTCCAACCACAGCAATACGTATACCAAACAACAGAGCTTCAAAATACGTGCAGCAAAAACTGAAGGGCCTGGAGGGAGAAACAGACAAATTCAAAATTATAGGAGGGAGATGTCAACAACCCTCTCTCAGCAGTTGATAAAGCAACTAGACAGAGCATTAGCAAGGATATAGGAGAATTCAATAACACCTTAAACAGACACTCATCCACATTCACAGAACACTCTACATAGTATATCCATTCTTTCCAAGTGCCGTGGAACATATACCAAGATAAACCAAATCCTAGGCCAAAAGCAAAGCTTCACTAATTCTAAATTATTGAAATCACACAGAGTATGTTATCTGACCACAATGGAACCAAACTAGAAATGAATAATAAAAAGATACTGGAAAACCTCCAAACACTTAGAAACGAAATAACATATTCTAAACAATTCATAGGTCAGAAAGGTAGTCGAAAGCAAAATTTAAAAATATATGGAGGCCAAGCACCATGGCTCATGCCTGTAATCCCAGCATTTTGTGAGGCCGAGGAGGGCAGATCACCTGAGGTCAGGAGTTGGAGACCAGCCTGGGCAACATGGCGAAATACCGCCTCTACTAAAAATACATAAATTAGCCTGGCGTGGTGGCGGGTGCCTGTAGTCCCAGCTATTTGGGAGGCTGAGGCAGGAGAGTCGCTTGAACCCGAGAGGCGGAGCTTGCAGTGATCCAAGATTGTGCCGCTGCACTCCAGCCTGGGTGATAGAGTGAGACTCCATCTCAAAAAATAAAATAGTAATAATAATAATAAGGTAAAATGATCAAAGCACAAAATAAAAATACATGGAATTGAATTAAATCAAAAATACAACATATTAAAATGTGTACTATACAGCTAAAGTAGTACTAAGAAGCAAATTTCTTGTTTTAGTTTTTGTCTTTTGAGACGGAATCTGTCACCCAAGCTAGAGTGCAATGGTGCAATCTTGGCTCACTGCAACCTCTGCCTTCCAGGTTCAAGTGATTCTCCTACCTCAGCCTCCTGAGTAGCTGGGATTACAGGCACCCATCAACACGCAGGGTGAAGTTTTGTATTTTTAGTAGAGATGGAGTTTCACCATGTTGGCCAGGCTGGTCTCAAACTCCTAACCTCGGGTGATCCACCCGCTTTGGCCTCCCAAAGTGCTGGGATTACAGGCATGAGCCACTGCGCCTGGCCTAAGAAGCAAATTTATAGAAAACAAAACAAAAACTGCAATCACTAGTCTAAGCTCTTGCCACAGGAACAGGGAAAATGAAGAGTAAAATAAACTCAAAACAAACAGGATGAAGGAAATAATAAGGGCAGAAATAAATGAAATAGTAAGAAAAAAAAAAGGGAAAATCAACCAAACAAACAGAGAGCTGGTTCTTTGGAAAAAACTGATATAACTGACATTTCCAGCAAGACTGACCAAAAGAAAAAACCACACACACACAAGAACAAAAAGAGAAGACAAAAATTACCAATGTAAGAAATGAAACGAGAGATAGTACGAATCCTACAGACATCAAAAGGAGAATGAGAGAATACTATGAACAACCCTTCACACATAAATTCAACTATGTGGACCAAATGGACCACTTCCTCAAAAAACGCAAACTGACACAACTTACCCAATACGAAAAGGGTAATTTGAATATCCACACGACTGTTAAGGAAATTGAATGCATACTTTGAAAGCTCCCAAAAAGGAAATCTCCAGGGACAACTGGATTCACTGCAGACTTCTAACAAACATTTAAAGAACTAACTCCATCTGTACACATGCCTTTTGGAAAACAGAAGAGGGGCGGGGCGCAGTGGCTCACGCCCGTAGTCCCAGCACTTTGAGAAGCCGCGGGGGGTAGACCACGAGGTCAAGAGATCGAGACCATCCTGGCCAACATGGTGAAACCCTGTCTCTACCAAAAATATAAAAATAAGGCAGGCATGGTGGCACGCGCCTGTCGTCCCAGCTACTCTGGAGGCTGAGGCAGGAGAATCACTTGAACTCAAGAGGCGGAGGTTGCAGTGAACTGAAATTGTGCCACTGCACTCTAGCCTGGTGACAGAGTGAGAGTCTGGTCTCAAAAAAGAAATAAATAAATAAAATAGAAGAGGGGGAACATTTCCCAATTCATTTTATGGAGCTTCCATTACCCTTATATCAAAACAAGACAAAGAGAGAACCAAAAACAAAAAACCACAGACCAACAGCCTTCGTGAATACATACGTAAAAATCCTTAACAAAATTTTAGCAAAGGGACTTCAGCAATATCAGAAGAATTACACACCACGACCATGTCTATTTCAGGGATGTATGGCTAGTTCAGTACTCAAAAAGTCAATCATTATACACGTGATCGTGCCAATGCAAAAAAAGCACTTGGTAAAATCTAACAGTCATTTACTGCAATAGCACTTGGAAAACCGGAACAGAGGGAAAGTGCCTCACCTTAATAAAGAGCAACTATAAAAACCTCGCTAACAGTATTCTTAATGGTTAAAGTCCGAATGTTTTCCTCCTTAAATTAGGGACAAAACAGCAATGCCCCTCTCACCACAGCACTCTCTTCAACATAGTACTAGAAGTTCTAGTAAATGCAATAGGACAAGGACAGGGACAGGGACAGGGACCAGGACAGGACAGGACAGGACAGGACAGGCATTCAGATCTGAAGAGAAGCAACAAAACTGCTCCTCTTTGCAGATGACATGTTTGTCAACAGAGGAAATTCCAAATCTACAAATAAATTGTCCTAGAACTACTAACAAGTTAGTTCCACAAGGTTGTAGGATACATGATAAACGTACAGAAATCCATGGTTTTTATATATACCAGCAATGGACATACAAATACCAAAATTTAAAATACAATACCATCTATAATCACACAAAATAAAAGAAATACTTAGATGTAAATGTAACAAAATACGTACAGGACTTGTATTCTTAAAACTGCAAAATGTTGAAGAAAGGAATCAAAGATCTACATAAATGGAGACACAGACTATGCTCCTAGATTGGAAGACTTAACACAGTAAAAATGTTCACTCTCTCCAAACTAACACACAAGGTTTTATATAATTCCTATCAATATTTTTTGTATATATTGACAAGATAATTCTAAAATATATATAAAAGGCAAAGAAACTAGAATGGCTAAAATAATTTATAATTTTGCTGGCCCGATGCCCGTGGCAAACCAGTCCCAAGCTGCTTCTACCCAGGGAGTCTCCAGGTTTGGGCTCCTCCCTAACTCATAGCACACATGGAGATACGGAGACCCCAGAGAAGACCCCACAGGACTGGAGCCTGAGGCCAGGGTCAGCCTTCCATGCACAGCACAGCCAAGCCCCGCACAGGTCTGATGCCCAGCCAGTGTGGACCCCCACCTCGCACAGAATCAGGAGACCCTGGGGGCTTCCAGCAGGCCCAGTTCTGCCCTCCAGTCTGGGAGGGTGTTCAGAACCCTGAAATGCAGGAAGGAGGAGGCAGGGAGGGAGGGAGGGAACACAGAGAAAGGAGTGGGGGTGTGGGCCAGGCCCTCTATAAAGACCCAGCCAGGGGTGTGTGCTGAAGAGGGGGCTGGGATCCCACCCTACCAGAGCAGTGCCAGGCCTGTCCCCAGGACACAGAGGCCACTGTTAGGAAGGGACACAGGGTCCTAGATGAGCAGCCACCTCCCGCTGCCCCACCTGGCCCTCACAGCCATACCACGCTGACTGCACGTGGGCAGGGGCCCTGCACTGTGGGTTCTCAGTGACACCACAAGACCAGAGGCATGTGGAGTCCCTGGCCAGGTGATGCCTGGAGTGATCCCAGCCCCAGCCCCAGAACACGGGGGCTCCCCCTGCTTTCCCGGGACCTTTATCAGAACTCAGCCTCTGCTCCACTGGTTTCGGCACAGTGGGGGTGAGGAAGGCAGGGTCAGGGCCTACAAAGGCCATTTCCAGCCTCAGGCAGGGAAGAGGAGAGGACGTCTGGCAAACCCCAGCCTGACCCGGCACCAGAGGTCAGGAGGCTGAACTTCCTGCGGGGCTGCAGTCCGCGGACCCAAGGCTGAGGCAGAGAGCCTGGCGCAGAGGAGCTCAGCATGGCGTGGACACGCCCAGCTCAGTCCACGCTCAAACGTGTCCTGGCCACTCGGGCAATGTCTCGTCACCTGCGTTCAGACACAATGTTGGGTCACTTTATGGGAAGGCAGTGTCCCTGGGCTGCACACTTACACATGGTCGCTTCTCCCCTGGGTGGACCCTCCTTGCCCGTGGGGACCATCTGTGGGGCCCTCAGCTGGGCCTGGCTCTCCCTGTACCCCAGAAGTGCCTGCCACCACCTGAGTTGGCCTGCGTCCACAAAGCCCAAGAGAACAGGAGGTCACAGCGGTCACCCAGTGGCTGAGAGCCGAGCCCAGGAAGCTCAGGGTCAGCACTGCCTCGGCCCCTGAGCTCCGTCGACCAGACCCCCTCCTGGTGCCACAGCCACACACCCTCTCTTCATCCCACAGGAGGCCAGGTCCGGGGAGGACGCTGGGCTCTAATTACATGTCCTGGAAAGAGATCCCAGTTTAATTCAGACTAAAACGAGAAGCTGAGGTTGGAACGTCCCCCAGAGAGCCGCCTGCCTGAGTCTCTGAAGTCCCCAAGGACAATGAACAGAAGCACCAGGCTGGAGCCACGTAAGGGGTGGGGACGCCCGGGGCTTCTGGGCTCTGGGGGCCCTGACTTGTCGCCCTGCCCCTGACCCCCAGGTGGAACCAGCCCCACAGCCAGAGGCTGTGACAGGGGCTTCCTGAGGGGCCTGGGAGGGCAGAGGCAGAGACGTGGGGACAGGAC
>PVKP010033384.1:0-25076 GCA_004027715.1 Plecturocebus donacophilus | reverse complement strand
ACTATACGCTGGGGTATGTTGGGGGGAAATAGGGGAGGGACAGTGGGGGGTGGGGAGGTGTGGGGAGATAGCATGGGGAGAAATGCCAGATATAGGTGAAGGGGAGGAAGGCAACAAATTACACTGCCACGTGTGTACCTATGCAACAATATTGTATGTTCTTCACATGTACCCCAAAACCTAAAATGCAATAAAAAAATAAATAAAATAAAAAAAAATAAAAAAAAAATAAAATTGTGAATAAAAAGGAAAAAAAAAAAAAGATGTCTATTGGTTAATTACTCAGGCAAGACATGGTGAGAGCAGCTTATCCTTTTTTCATATCTGGGGGCTCAGCTGGAAGAATCAAAGGCTAGGAAGGAATTATCCAAAGTCCAGCCCATTCACATGTTTAGTTATTCATGCTGCCTAGCAGCTTGGAGCCTAGCTGGGACTGTGGGCTGACATATGGCGACCTAATAAGACCTGGGTCTCAAAAGCAAGCACACTGAAAGAGAACTAAGAAGAAGCTGTATTGTTGTTTATAAAATAGCCTCAAAAGTCACACAGCATCACTTCCACTGCATTCCAGTGACTGAGGCAACTGCCAAGGTTCACTTAGGTTCAAGGGGAAGGACCATAGACTCCACCACTCGATGGAGAAATATCAATGTCAAATGGTAGAAGATCTTATGGGCTGGGGCATTAAACTATTTTACTCATTCTAATAATTTATAGATTCTTTTAGATGTTCTACATATACAATTATAGCCTTTGTAAAAAAAATTACCATTTATTTTCTTTTTAATCCTCATGCCCTTCCTTTACATTTTTATTATTCTTTTTCTCTTTTTAATCCTCATGCTCTTACATTTGCATTTTTTGTCTTATTACACTGGCTAGGACCTCCTGTAAAATGTTGAACAGTAATGGTAACATTTTATTATTAAGAATGATCTTTGGAGGCTTTTGATCCAAGATGGCTGAATAGGGACATGTCTGGAGTGCAGTTCCCAGGGAGAACAATGCAGAGGGTGAGTGATCACCACATTCCCAAATGAGTTTTTACTGCCCACAGACCAATAGATTCCCGGGCCAAAAATCGCCAAGAGTTTCCAGCATGGTTGTTTCAGCTAGTGCCATGGGTTTCCACACAAAAACTCACACAAATCTGGGTGGCCATTTTAACTGGTGCCTGGAATGCTGGGGAGAAAAAGACACCCATTTAACTGAAAAAGAGGGGGCTGAAACACGAAGCCAGGTGATCTGGCTCAGTGGGTCTCACCCCCACAAAGACCAGCAATCTGAAACACTCTGGATTGAGAGTTTCAAAGCAAGTGCAGCTGGACCTGGGATTCTCCAGCTCAATGAGGGGAAGGGCATCCACCATGACCAAGGCAGTCCACCACTACCAAGGCAGTCCAGCATTACCAAGGCAGTCCATCATTACCAAGGCAGTTCGCCATTACTGAGGCAGACCGCCGTTACCGAGGCAGTTCTAACTGTACCTCTAAGCAAAACAGCAAGCAAGTTTTCACAGCAGCTGGGCAGAGCCCGCGGCACCTCAGCAATGCCTCTACTGGAAGACTGTGACTAGACTACCCACTTTCTGGGCAGGGCATCTCTGAAAAAAGGCAGCAGCACATCAGGAACTTAAAAATAAAGCCCAAACTTCCCAGGACAGAGAACCTGGGAAAAGAGGCAGTTATGAATTATACTGCAGCAGAATTAAACGTACCTACCCAGCAGCTCTGAATGGAACAATGGAGCTCCCAGCACAGCACTTGAGCTCCTATAAGGGACAGACTGTCTCCTCAAGCAGCTCCCCAACCCTGTATATCCAAAGAGACACATCATAAAGGAGAGTTCAGGATGACATCTGGTGGGTGCCCTTCAGGTATGAAGAAAACAGAAGAAGAAACTGGCAGCAACCCTTACTGTTCTGTAGCCACTGTGAGTGATCCCCAGGCAAGCAGGGTCTGGAGTGGACCTCCAGTAGTCCTGCAGCAAGGGGACTGACTATTAGAAGTAAAACTCAAAAACAAAAAGAAATAGCATCAACGTCAACAAAAAGGGCATCCACTCAGAGACCCCATCCCAAAGTCACCAACTATAAACATCACAGAGAGATAAATCCATGAAGATGGGAAGAAACCAGCACAAAAAGGATGAAAACACCCAAAATTAGAATACCTCTCCTCCTCCAAGAGATTACAGCTCCTCAACAGCAAGGGAACAAAGCTGGATAGAGAATGAGTCTGATGAATTGACAGAAACAGGCTTCAGAAGGTGGGTAATAAGAAACGTCTCTAAGCCAAAAGAACATATTCTAACCCAATGCAAAGAAACTAAGAACCATGAAAAAAGGTTAGACGAAATGCTAACTAGAATAACCAGCTTAGAGAAAAACATAAATGACTTGATGGAGCTGAAAAACACAGCACAAAAACTTTGTGAAGCATACACAGGTTTCAATAGCCGAATCAACCAAATAGAAGAAAGGATATCAGAGACTGAAGATCAACTCAATGAAATAAAACGAGAAGGCAAGATTAGAGAAAAAAGAGTGAAAAAAAATGAACAAAGCCTCCAAGAAATATGGGATTATGTGAAAAGACCTAATCTACATTTGATTGGTGTACCCGAGTGTGACAGAGAGAATGAATCCAAGCTGGAAAACACTCTTCAGGATATTATCCAGGAGAACTTCCCCAACCTAGCAAGGCAGGCCAACATTCAAGTCCAGGAAATACAGAGAACATCACAAACATATTCCTCAAAAGAGCAACCCCAAGGCACATAATCATCAGATACACCAGAGTTGAAACAAAGAAAAAAGTGCTAAGGGCAGCTAGAGAGAAAAGTTAGGTTACCCACAAAGGGAAGCCCAGGTCAGACTCACATCAGATCTCTCGGCAGAAACCCTACAAGCCAGAAGAGAGTGGGGGCCAATATTCAACATCCTTAAAGAGAAGAACTTTCAACCTAGAATTTCATGTCCAGCAAAACTAAGCTTCATAAGCGAAGGAGAAATAAAATCCTTTATGAACAAGCAATTGCTGAGAGATTTCGTCACCACCAGGCCTGCCTAACAAGAGCTCCTGAAAGAAGCACTAGAAAAAGAAAGGAACAACCAGTACCAGCCACTCCAAAAACATACCAAATGGTAAAGCGCATCGACACAATGAAGAAACTGCATCAACTAATGGGCAAAACAACCAGCTAGCATCAAAATGGCAGGATCAAATTCACACATAACAATATTAACCTTAAATGTAAATGGGCTAAATGCCCCAATCAAAAGACACAGACTGGCAAGTTGGATAAAAAGTCAAGACCCATTGGTGTGCTGTATTCAGGAAACCCATCGCACATGCAAGGACACACATAGGCTAAAAATAAAGGAATGGAGGAAGATTTGCCAAGCAAATGGAGAGCAAAAAGAAAGCAGGAGTTGCAGTCCTAGTCTCTGATAAAATGGACTTTAAACCAATAAAGATCAAAAGGGACAAGGGCATACATAATGGTAAAAGGATCAATGCAACAAGAAGAGATGATAATCCTAAATATATATGCACCAAATACAGGAGCACCCAGATACATAAAGCAAGTTCTTAATGACTTACAAAGAGATGTAGACTCCCACACAATAATAATGGGAAACTTTAACACTCCACTCTCAATATTAGACAGGTCAACGAGACAGAAAATTAACCAGGATATCCAGGACTTGAATGCAGATCTGGACCAAATGGACATAATAGACATCTACAGAACTCTCCACCCCAAATGCACAGAATATACATTCTCCTCAGCACCACATCACACCTACTCTAAAATTGACCACATAATTGGAAATAAAACACTCCTTAGCAATGCAAAAGAATGGAAATTATAACAAACAATCTCTCAGACCACAGTGGAATCAAATTAGAACTAAGGATTAAGAAACTAACTCAGAACCGCAAACTTCATGGAAACTAAACAACTTGCTCCTGAATGTTGACTGGATAAACAATGAAAGGAAGGCAAAAATAAAGATGTTCTTCAAAACCAATGAGAACGAAGACACAATGTACCAGAATCTCTGGGACACATTTAAAGTAGTTATAGGGGGAAATTTATAGGAATAAAAGCCCACATGAGAAGTCAGGAATGATCTAAAATCGACACCCTATCATCAAAATTGAAAGAGCTAGAGGAGCAAGATCAAAAAAAACTCAAAAGCTAGCAGAAGACAAGAAATAACTAAGATCAGAGCAGAACTGAAGGAGATAGAGACACAAAAAACCCTTCAAAAAATCAATACATCCAGAAGCTGGTTTTTTGAAAAGATCAACAAAATAGACCACTGGCTAGATTAATAAAAAAGAAAAGAGAGAAGAATCAATAGATGCAATAAAAAATGGTAAAGGGTATATCACCACCAATTCCACAGAAATACAAACTACCATCAGAAATTACTACAAACAACTCTAGGCACATGAACCAGTAAACCTGGAAGATAGGGATAAATTCCTGGACACTTGCACCCTCCCAAGCCTAAACAAGGAGGAAGCTGAAACCCTGAATAGACCAATAACAAGGGCTGAAGTTGAGGCAGCAATTAGCCTACCAACCAAAAAAAGCCCAGGTCCAAATTCTACCAGACATACAAAGAGGAGCTGGTACCACTGCTTCTGAAACTATTCCAAACAGTCCAAAAAGAGGGAATTCTTCCCAAATCATTTAATGAAACCAACATCATCCTGACACCAAAAACTGGCAGACTCAACAAAAAAAAATTTCAGGCCAACATCCATGATGAACATCAATGCAAAATCTTCATAAAACACTGGCAAACCAATTGCAACAGCATATCAAAATGCTTATCCATCACAATCAAGTAGGCTTCACCCTGGGAATGCAAGGCTGGTTCAGCATATGCAAGTCTATAAATGTAATCCACCACATAAACAGAGCCAAAGACAAAAACCACATGATTATTCCAATAGCTGCAGAGAAGGCCTTTGACAAAATTCAACAGCCCTTTATGCTAAAAACTCTGAATAAACTAGGTATCAATGGAACATATCTCAAAATAATGAAAGCTATTTACAACAAACCCACAGCCAATATCATACTGAATGGGCAAAAACTGGAAGCATTCCCTTTGAAATGTGGCACTAGATAAGGATGCCATCTCTCATCACTCCTATTCAATACAGTATTGGAAGTTCTAGCCAGAGCAATCAGGCAAGAAAAAGAAATAAAGGATATTCAATTAGGAAAAGAGGAAGTCAAATTGCCTCTATTTGCAGATGGCAGGATTGTATATTTAGACAACCCCATAGTCTCAGCCTACAATCTCCTTAAACTGATAAGCAACTTCAGCAAAGTCCCAGGATACAAAATCAATCTGTAGAAATCACAAGCATTTCTATACACCAGTAACAGACTAACAGAGAGCCAAATTAAGAGCAAACTTCCATTCACAATTGCTACAAAAAGAATAAAACACCTAGGAATACAACTAATAAAGGATGTAAAGGACTTCTTCAAGGAGAACTACAAACCACTGCTCAAGGAAATAAGAGAGGACGCAGACAGATGAAAAAACATTCCATGCTCATGGTTAGGAAGAATCAATATCGTGAAAATGGCCATACTGCCCAAAGTAATTTATAGATTCAACGCTATCCCCATCAAGCTACCAATGACCTTCTTCACAGAACTGGAAAAAGCCACCTGAAACTTCATATAGAACCAAAAGAGAGCCTGCTTAGCCAAGACAATCCTATGCAAATAGAACAAAGTGGGAGGCATCACACTACCTTACTTTAAACTATACTACAAGGCAATAGTTATCAAAACAGCATGGCACTGGTACCAAAACAGAGATATAGGCCAATGGAACAATTAGTATTTCCAAAATAAACATAACTTGGTGGGGATGTAGTATCCCTTTTATACATTGCTGGATTTTGCTTGCTGGTTTTTTAGGACTTATGGCATTTACAGAAGATAATTAGCTTGTAATTTTTTTTTCTTTTTTTAATGGCCTAATTAGACTTTGCTATTAAGGTTATGCTAGCCTTATCAAATGATTTGAGATTGTTCCTCTTTGCCTACTCACTCAGTTTATGGAAACCTGGCATTATTTCTTATTTAAACATTTAATAGGACTCACCAGTGAAGCCATTTGGACCTGAAATATTTTAATAAAAATATTTTTAATGATGGACTCAATTTCTTAGTGGTTACAGAATTATTCAGGTTTTCCATTTATTTTAGCATAAAATCTGGTAATTGTATTTTGTTAATAATTTATTCTTTTCATATATATTTTAATATATTGGTAAAAAATGAAGTTGTTCATAATGTTCATATGAGCTTTTAATATCATCAGTTCTGTACTGATGTCACCTTTTTTCCTTCCAATATTGATAATTTGTGTTATCCCTCTTTTTGTCTTTAACAGTCTCACCAAAATTTGTTAATCACAAAAACATATTTTTTGTTGATCCTTTCTATTTGCTTTCTGTTTCATTAGTTTCTGTTTCTTTATTGTTTTCTTCTTTCTACTTTCTTTAGCTTAAATTTGTTGTTGTTTCTTTAAATTCTTGAGATAGATGATAAGTTTATTTATTTTGAGACTGTCTTCTTTTCTAATGTATGTATTTAAGGGCAAGAATTTCCTCCAAACACTGCTTTAGCAGGGTCCCACATGTTTTGATATGTAGTATTTTATTTATCTTTTATTTCAGAACATTCGTTAATTTCCATTGTGATTTTAAAAAATGTGACCCGGGGTATTCAGAAATATATTTCTTAATTTACAACCACACGAGGATTTTTCAAGTTAACATTTTGTAATTGAGTTTTTGCTTTAATTGGACTGTCATTATAGTACATCTTATTTTAATCCTTGAGTCTTGCTTCAGGGCCCAAAATACAATCAATTCTTAAAAGTATAGGCTTGTAAATAATGTATAGTTTTATATAGCTATCCTTTAGACAAATTTTCTTAATATGTTTTTCAAATTTTCTAATATTATTGTACTTTTTCTTTTTCCTTGTCTCCTATTATAGCAGTCACTGAGAAATAAATATATGTTAAAAACCTTCAATGAAGACTGTAGATTTATTCTCCTTGTAGTTTTGTTAATTCTGTCTTATATTTTAATACTTAATGTTACTAACTGCATACAAACTTAAAAATATTTCTTCATGGTTAGTTGAAACTTAATACAAATTTAAAATTATTTCTTCATGGTCAATTGAAACTTACTGAGCCTGACTCTTTTTATCAGTAATAATGTTTTGATTTAAAGTTCACTTTTGCTAATACAGCTACATCAGGTTTTTTCGGTTGTTTACATAGTAGGGTATTTTCCATCGTTTAATTTTAGTTCTTTCTATCCTCTCACATTTTATATTTTATTTTAATATTTTATATTATCTCATGTAAACATCATATGTTTAAGTTTTTAATCCAAACTAATAATTTCTGTGTATATTAAAGCATTTAGTCCATTTACATTTAATGTTTTAGTGATCAATTTGGTCTTAATACTTTCTATCTATCTAATTGTCATGCCTCTTCTTTGTTCTTTTAGTGCTCCTTTTTTGCCATCCTTTGGATTGACCATTTTTTATTATTTGCCTTTCTTTCCTGCATATCCATTAAGGTCCAATCAGGAAACAGAAATCATACAGCCATTTGAACTGGCAAAGTTTAATATAAAGATGTATTAAATATGACAGGAGATTGAAGTAATATGGGATTTGCTAATAAGTTAAGAGGATGCTAAAGAATACAGGAGTCAGATATAGATACAAGATAAAATACAGTGCCAATAAAAGGGAGGAGCTACTACCCCAAGGCTGTGAGAATAAACAATAAAGGAATAAATCTGAAGGACCCCTCTCCTTCACCGGGCTGAGATTCAAACCTGATTGGAGAGGGCACGACCATAGCCCACTAGACAGTGGAGATGTCACTGAGGTCTCACTGGTGGAACTAGGAATCCACCCTCTGGGGTGCAGATGAAGCATTTCAGTGTGTGGAAAACCACACACTGGGGTGGTAGGATAAGGTGTCCATAAAGAAGTGCTGTGGGATCCAAGAGTCAGCCAGGTAGAGCATACCAGAACCAGGAAGAGCCCCTTCCTCCTCTAGCATCTCTCCCACACCCTCTACTGATGAAGCTTACCATCATGCCAACTGGCAAGGGAGAAGTGATCAGTACCTCAAGCAGGGCAATCAAATGTGGATTTGGAGATGAGGAGCAACAAATTGATAATATGGATACAACTTCTGAGAGCTTTTTATCATTTAACTCCTTTTTGGTGGTTACTTTACAAATTACAATAAGCATCCTTGAATTATCAATGTCTAATATTTCTTGTTGCTTTTAACCTTTTCTGGCACAGAGCAAGGACCTTAATACAACTTAATTCCATTTACCTGATTACCTGATAGCATCTAATTCCATTTATATGCTCCTCTTATCACATGTATTAATTATCTGGTAAGTATACATTTGTGCATATCCATGATGATTTTCTTAGGATAAGTCTTAGAAATGAAGTAGCTGTGTTGAAGTGTCTAAAAAATCCTAAGGTTTTTAATGTATAGTGCCATCCCTGCCTTCAGAAATATAGAAATTTACAACCCACTAGCAACTGTGAGAGCCTCTTCTTTTCTAGTGATTTATTAGTCATACATTCTATGTATCTTGTCATCGTTACATAATAAAAATTATAATAAATATGCTTAAACCTACATTTCTAAATTAAAATATATAATGATTTCCATCTGTGAAATATGGCAACCTTCCCTTTGCCTGTCTCACAAACTTCTAACTGAATTTTCTGATCTAAGTGATTATTCTATTTCTTCTTACATTACATATCTTGTCTTCTAAGAACTGTTGTATACATTTTGTTGTTTTATAATCATGGTAAAAATTCTAAAATTGACTGCTTATGATTTATATTTTACACCATTCTTCCCATTCTTGAGTTCTTAATTTTGGTTTATTTCTCAGCCTATGAAACCATGAGAATACTTGCTAGCCCTCAAGCAAGCTATATATGCTATTGCCTCTGCTCGCACTATTCCCTCAGCCTTCAGTGCCCTCCATTTGATGACGTCCAACTTCCTTCTCTGTGTTTCCATAGCACATTCATGTTGCATATTTCTGTTATCTAACATATTTCATTCTGTGCATGCATCACTGGAATCTGAGCTCCTTGAAAGCAACAACTTTCTCTGTAATCTCTGTTTTCTTTCTAGTATGTGGCACAGGACTGGAATGCAAAAGGTAGAGACCCAGTCACTGTTGAAAAACAAAAATAATTACCTAAATTATTGAATACTTGATAATTAGGAAATTCCAGTATTTCTTTGCATCATGCTGTAATGCTGAACTTGTAGACAGAGACACAGAGAAAGGAGAACCGAATGGCATCAGAGCTGGAGATACCAACCCTCTCAAAGAGCCATTCATCTGATAGTCAAAGCCACACTCTCCCAAGTACAATAGGTATAACGTTTGGCCATAGCACCAAACATTAGCTACGGCCATAGTTAAATGGTAGGAGAATTAAGGTAAGGAGAAATAGGCAGCAGGGTGAGTCAATACAGTGGAAACTCAAAGGAAAGAGAGTTCAAGGTAGTGGAAGTATCTAATACCAACAGTATTAATACCAACAGTATCTAATACCAAAGAAAGATCAGGAAGGATGAGAGATGAAAACAGAAAACAAGGTCATTAGAGATTAAAAATTTCGTTTTTCACTTTTTACATGTAACCTCAGTCTTCTCTGTGCTCTTCATCTATGATTTGAAATTACAAAGATTTAGATGAATAAAACACTCTGGCCAGCCTGAGTACTTGCTGAGACAGGTCAATTAAGATACCAGATTCACTACAGTCACATACATGGAATGGATAGTAAGAGGATTTTTTAAAATTAATCTGCTATTTCAATACCTCCCTATTTCGATCGCCATAAAAGTTGTTTCAATAAATTAGACATTCCATTTATTTCCTTGTAGGAAATAAATGGAATGTCTTATCATCTTTAAGGATAAAGTCTAGACATCAAAGAAAAAAGAATATCAGATAAAAAATCACAAGGGAGTTCTTTGCCTATTTGTGTTAACCACAGCCTGCTACTTCAATAAAAAGACTGCTGAAGATTTAGAAAACCCCATGAAATCATATTGCAACCATATGTGGAGGCAAAAAATATATATATCATTTAGGTATACCCTTATAGTGTTATTTCCTAATATAAATGGAATGTCTTATCATCTGTAAGGATAAAGTCTAGACATCAAAGAAAAAAGAATATCAGATAAAAAAATCACAAGGGAGTTCTTTGTCTATTTGTGTTAACCACAGCCTGCTACTTCAATAAAAGACTACTGAAGATTTAGAAAACCCCATGAAATCATATTGCAACCATATGTGGAGGCAAAAAAATAAATATATCATTTAAGTATACCCTAAATTATAAGGACACATGATTAAAGGGAGGCTACTTTAGGTGAGAAAACTGAATCTTTGGCAATTTTCTAAGAGCAGGAAAGACACTTGGGACTTTCTAAAATAAACATATGCAAACTTAGAGTTTAATCACTGAACAGCTTATCAAGATTGTGTCAGATAGTTTTGTTGCTGTTGAGTTGTTTGAATTCCTTAAATATTTTGGATATTAGCCCCTTAACAGATACATGGTTTGCAAATATTTTCTTCCAGTCTATAGGTTGCCTTATCATTTTGTTGATTTTTTTCCTTTGCTATGCAGAAGCTTTTTAGTTTGATGTAGTCCCACTTGCTTATTTTTGCTTTTGCAGCCTGAGCCTTTGATTTCATATTGAAAGACTCACTGTCAAGGCCAATGTCAAGCTTTTCTCTTGTTTTTTTTCCAGTAGTTTCATGGTTTTAGGTCTTGCCTTTAAGTCTTTAATCCATTTTGAGTCAACTGTATCTGATGTAGGATAAAAGTCCAATTTCATTCTTTTGCATGTGAATATCCAGTTTACTCAACATGTGGATATCCAGTTTACTCAAAACAGCTTATGGAAAAGACTATCCTTTCCTCATTGTGTATGCTTAGCAACCTTGTCAAAAATAAATTGGCCATATAAGCTTGAGATAAGTATGTTAATTAAACTCTAGTAATCATCTCACTGTAGATATGTATGTCAAAACATCATTTTTACCTTAAATATATATAACCTGTATTTAAATAAATTAACTTATAATAAAGGGGTAAACTTGGTTAGATGAGATGAAAAGATTGTATCAATTTTCTCTAAAATGCTTTGTATTCAGAAGAAGCTCCTCATAACACAGAATATACAGAGATATTTCAGAACAAAGACTTTTTCCTAGTAAGAAAACTTTAGATCTAGAAAAAAACTTGTGAAATGACTTCCTACCAAACCACACCATGATTAGTTTACTTGTTAAAATAAACATCTATCAAGGATTTATTATACTTCAATGTGGTATTCATCAACCAGTGTTTCTCAAACCATCTGTGGTAAAAGGCCATTTTCCTCCAATTCATCATACATTTGCAAAATATAATGAAAATAAATTTCTAGACAAAAAAATTGTGATTGGCTTTTTTTTTTCATTTTAAAATTTTTATTTATTTCTTAAAATTGACATGTAATCATTGTACTAGACAAAATAAATTTTTACAAGGTCATGGAGATTTTCTCCCATGTTTTCTTCTAAAAGCTTTGGTTTACCCTTAACATTTAGGGCTATTATCCATCTGTAATAATAGACAATCCAGATTCTTTGCTGTAGCTCTCATTGAGAGTCTCATCTCTGTGAATCCAGGCTAGTTTCAGTGACTTACATGACCAACAGTATGTCATTCTGGGACTTCTGAAATCAGTCATAAAAAAACTTTGCAGTTTCTGGGCTTCTTGGAACACTCTCTGGGAGCTTTGAGCTGCCATGTTAGAGGTCAAATAACTTGAGACCACCAGGCTGGAGAAGCCATGTATACATTCTGGTTAACTGTTCAAATGAGCCTCAACTTTAGCTATCTCCACCAGGGAGCCAGATATGTGACTATCCCATCCACCAGCCGAATACCATTATCAACACCATGTTAAATATGTTCTATAAATATATGATATAAATCTATAGTAAATAGCATGATGATACCTGTATGGTAATCTGTATGGTCATTTGCTTACTCAACACACTTCTTGCCCTTTTGGCTAAGATCAAGTGTGATTACTATGCATACCTCTGGTGATGGTGCTAGGATTAATGACAGAGTGTCAAAGGTGTAGTCTTATGTGTAATAATGGTCCCTCACTCCATCCAGAGATGTTTTTCATTATTACATGTGTAATTAAACTGCAATATTTAAAAGAAATTAGATTTGAAAAAGGGATTCAATGCATAATGGCAACAAAATATAATACTTAAGAAATAGTTTGAATAAAAAATCCACATGAAGAAACTATAAAACCACAAACCATACAAAAAAAAACCCTGCCATGAATGAAAAGAAATATATTATTCCTGGATATGAAAACCAAATTCAATGTTTAAAGTTCAATTCTGATACAAACTGTAGATCATGACAAAATCCCAATTAAAGTATCAATAGGATTTTTCAATGAGAGAGGGCAATTTTAAAAATATTCCAATGTCCATCCCAAAGAATAGGCAATTATAGTGTTTTGAAAAGTTATCTCTGAAAAGTAAGAAATGTAAAGTGAAACTAACACCATCATTAGTACAAACTATAAATATCATGATAATTAAGAATACTGGTAAATGTCATTAGGACAGAACAAATGGCTCAAAAATGTATACCACACAAACTTTATAAAGGAAGGATCTCAAATCACTGAGAAGGAAAAAGAGCACTTCAACACACAGTAGCTAGAAAATTGGTTGGCTATTTGTAAATACATACATTTTGAGTCTTTATATTAGGCAAATAAAATTATTACCAACCGTTTAAAGAATAATTGTAGAAAGTGTCACCCACCAATATTAGACACACAACTATAAAATCTCTAAATGAGGTCTACTTCTCATTTTTAAAACAATAGAAAGCTCATTCTCTCCTTCTTCCCTTTCCTTCGACCCTGAACAATTCACTCCTAAAGCCATTAGTTCACTAATGAAGCAGAGCAAGGCAGGCATTCTTAAGTTTAAGGGAATAGGGGAAAAGAATGGAAAGTTCACGAAGGAAATTCAAATGATCAACAAAATATAGTTTTCAAATTTCAATCTCATCAATACTTAATAATATAAATACTAAAATATTTGAATATATTTCTACATACCAGAAAAACTTTAATGGGAATACCCAGTTCTGGTAAGGGAAAGAAAGCAAGAATTTATATGAATAGCTGTTAAAACCTTTCAGAAAGCAATTTGGCTATATGTGTCGAAAGACTTAAAAACGTTTTATACTGGAGAAGGTGTCCAAGATGGCCTATTAGGAACAGCCCTGGTCTGCAGCTCCCAGCGAGACCAATGCAGAAGGCAAGTTATTTCTGTAATTTCAACTGAGATCAGGAGATTCCCTCAAGTGCCTACACCACCAGGGTCCTGGGTCTCAAACACAAAATTTGGCAGCTGTTTAGGCAGACACTGAGCTAGCTGCAGGAGTTTTTTTTTTTGTACCCCAGTGGCACCTGCAACCCCAGTGGGATAGAACTGTTCACTGTCCTGGAAAGGCAGCTGAAGCCAGGGAGCCAAGTAGTCTCGCTCAGCGGGTCCCAGTCCCATGAGCCCAGGAAGCTAAAAACTACTGGCTTGAAATTCTCACTGCCAGCACAGCAGTCTCAAGCGGAGCTGGGACAATCAAGCTTAGTGGGGTGATAGGCATCTGCCATTACTTAGGCTTTTGTAGGCAATTTTCCCCTGACAGTGCCAAGGGAGCTGGGAGGTTTGGACTGGGCAGAATTCACCACAGCATAGCAAAGAGGCTATGACCATAATGCTTCTCTAGATTCCTCCTCACTGGGCAGGGCACTTCTGAAGGAAAGGCAGCAGCCCCAGTCAGGAGCTTACAGATAATCCTCTTATCTCCCTGGGACAGATAACCTGGGGGAAGGAGTGGCTGTGGGCACAGCTTCAGCAGATTTAATCTTTCCTGCCTGCTGACTCTGAAGACAGCAGTTGATCCTGACAAGGGTGATTCTCCCAGTACAGCACACCAGCTTTGCTAAGGGACAGGCTGCCTCCTCAAGTGGGTCCCTGACCCCTGTGACTCCTGACTTGGAGAGACCTCACAATAGGGGTCAACAGACACCTCATACAGGAGAGCTCTAGCTGGCGTCAGGCTGGTGCCCTTCTGGGATGAAGCTTCCAGAGGAAGGAGCAGGCAGCAATCTTTGCTGTTCTGCAGCCTCCGCTGGTGATACCCAGGCAAACAAGGCAGGAGTGGACCTCCAGCAAACTCCAACAGATCTGCAGAAAAGAAGTCTGACTGATAGAAGGAAAACTAACAAACAGAAATCAAGGAGAACATCATCAACAAAAAGACCCCCCCCCACAAAAACCCCATCCAAAGGTCATCAGCCTCAAAGTTCAAAGGTAGATAAACCCACAAAGATGAGGAAAAACCAGCACCAAAATGCTGAAAATTCCAAAAACTAAAATGCCTCTTCTCCAAATAATTGTAACTCCTTTCCTGCAAGGGCACAAAACTGGACGGAGATACCAAAACTTGGCAGAGACACAACAAAAAGAGAAAATTTCAGGCCAATATCTCTGATAAAAATGGATATGAAAATTCTCAATAAAATACTGGCAAACCAAATTCAGCAGGACATCAAAGAGCTTATCCACCACGATCAAGGCAGCTTCACCCCTGGGATGTAAGGCTGGTTCAACATATGCAAATCAATAAACGTAATCCATCACATAAACAGAACCAATGACAAAGACCACGTGATTATCTCAATAGATACAGAAAAGTCCTTCAATAAAATTCAACATCCCTTCATGCTAAAAGCTCTCAATAAACTAGGTACTGATGAAACATATCTCAAAATAGTAAGAGCTATTTATGACAACCAATAGCCAATATCATACTAAATAGGCAAAAACTGGAAGCATTCCCTTTGAAAACAAGCACAAGACAAGGATGCCCTCTCTAACCACTCCTATTCAACACAGTATTGGAAGTTCTGGCCAGGGAAATCAGGCAACACAAAGAAATAAAGAGTATTCAAATAGGAAGACAGAAAGTCAAATTGTCTCTGTTTGTAGATGACATGATGGTATATTTAGAAAACCCCATCATCTCAGTCCAAAAACTCTTTAAGCTGATAAGCAACTTCAGCAAAGTCTCCAGATACAAAATCAATGTGCAAAAATTACAAGCATTCCTACACACCAGTAATAGACAAGCAGAGAGACAAATCATGAGTGAACTCCCATTCACAATTGCTACAAAGAGAATAAAATATCTGGGAATACAACTTACAAGGGATGTGAAGGACCTCTTCAAGGAGAACTACTAGCCACTGCTCAAGGAAATAAGAAAGGACACAAACAAATGGAAAAATATTCCATGCTCATGGATAGGAAGAATCAATATCATGAAAATTGCCATACTGTCTTAAGTAATTTATAGATTCAATGCTATTCCCAATAAGCTACCAGTGAGTTTCTTCACAGAATTAGAATAAACTACTTTAAATTTCACATGGAACCAAAAAAGAGCCCATATAGCCATGACTATCCTAAGCAAAAAGCACAAAGCTGGAGGCATCACACAACTTGATTTCAAACTACACTATAAGGCTACAGTAATAAAAACAGTAAGGTACTGGCATCAGATATAAACAGATATATAGACCAATGGAACAGAACAAAGTCCTCAGAAATAACACCACACATCTACAACCATCTGATCTTTGACAAATCTGACAAAAACAGGCAATGGGGAAAGGAGTTCCTATTTAATAAATGGTGTTGGGAAAACTGACTAGCCATGTGCAGAAAACTGATACTTGACCCCTTCCTTATACCTTATGCAAAAATTAACTCCAGATGGATTAAAGACTTAAATTCAAAACCCAAAATCATAAAAACCCTAGAAGAAAACCTAGGCAATACCATGTAGGACACAGGCATGGTCAAAGACTTCATGAATAAACACCAAAAGCAATTGCAACAAAAGCCAAAATTGGCAAATGGGATCTAATTAAACTAAGGAGCTTCTGCACAGCAAAAGAAACTATTATCAGAGTGAACAGAAATTTTCTCCCATTTTGAAAACCTACAAAATGGAAGAAAATGTTTGCAATCTACCCATCTGACAAAGGTCTAATACCCAGAAACTACAAGGAACTTAAACAAATTTACAAGAAAAAAAAAAAAAAAAAAAAAACAACCCCATCAAAAAGTGGGTAAAATATAAGAACAGACACTTCTCAAAAGAAGACATTTATGCAGCCAACAAATATAAAAAGGCTCATCATCACTTGTCTTTAGAGAAATGCAAATCAAAACTACAATAAGATATCATCTCATGCCAGTCAGAATGGCGATTATTGAAAGGTCAAGAAACAACAGATGCTGGTGAGGCTGTGGAGAAATGGGAATGCTTTTACACTGTTGGTAGGAGTGTAAATTAGTTCAACTATGTAGAAGACAGTGTGGTGATTCCTCAAGGATCTAGAACCAGTAATACCATTTGACCCAGGAATCCCATTACTGAGTATATACCCAAAGCATTATAAATCATTCTACTATAAAGACACATGCACACGTATGCTTATGGCAGCATTATTTACAATAGCAAAGACTTGGAACCAACCCAAATGCCCATCAATGATGGACTGGATAAAGAAAATGCGGCATATATATACCCATGCAATACTATGCAGCCATAAAAAGGAATGAGTTTATGTCCTTTTCAGGGATGTGGATGAAGCTAGAAGCCATCATTCTCAGCAAACTAACACAGGAATAGAAAACCAAACACCACATGTTCTCACTCAAAAGTGGGAGTTGAACAATGAAAACACATGGACCCAAGGAGGGGAACATCACACACCAGGGACTGTCAGGGGGTTGGGGGGAAGGGGAGAGAGAGCATTAGAACAAATACCTCATGCAAGTGGGGCTTAAAACCTCAGTGATGGGTTAATAGGTGCAGCAAACCACCATGGCACATGTATATCTATGTAACAAACCTGCACATTCTGCACATGCATCCCAGAACTTAAAGTAAAATAAAATATTTAAAATTTAAAAATAAAAATAAATAAAACTCTTCCAAGAAAACCTAGATGTATTTTGTCATGACTTTGGATTAGTCTATTTTTCTCTGCATTATGATACCAAAAGCCCAAACAGCTAAAGAAAAAAAATTAGATAAATGGAACTTCAATTTAATTAAAATTAAAAACTTTTGTGTTTCAGAAAAAAAAAAACATTTTATACCTTAAAAATGTCTTGTGCCCTTTGGCCCAGTAATTCCACACATGGAAAGCCATTTTAAGTAAAGATAATTTAAGTAAAAACACTAATGAAAATTCCCTTCTATGTAAATATGTTCACTGGAGCATTTTTTGAAACATTAAAATATTGGAAAGCATTACAAACGCCCAATAATGGTAAACAATTATAGAAAGTATAGGCTATCTAGCAAATAAACTATTATGCATCTTTTTAAAATTATGCCTGAAAGAACAACAAAAATGCTTAGGTTGCAATACTAAAGTACAGTTGTCCCTCTGTATTCTTTGGCGATTGGTTCCAGGACCTCCCACTGATACCAGAATTTGCAGAGTCCTTGATATAAAATGGCATGATTTAAAGTATAGGAGAGAATGTGCATATATTTTTAACACTAAATCTTAATCAATAATTGACAATGTTAGTGATATATTGTATAATATATTGTTATATGTTTTTTAATAAATTATTAATATTAATACTAAGTTAATAGCTAACATATGCACATCCTGTCATATACTTTAAATCATGTCTAGACTATCTATACTACCTAATACAATGGAAATGTTATGTAAATAGTGGTCATACTGTATTGTCTAGGGAATGATGACAAGGAAAAATAGCCTGTACATGTTCAGGACAGATGCAATTTTTTAAAACTTTTCATCCACAGTTGGTTGAATCAACAGACACAAAACACATGGTTAAAGAGGGCCAGCTACAAAAGCAGAGTGAAAACAGAGAATATACTGTGGTTATAATAATGTATAAAATATCAAAAAAAAAGAAAAGCAATAAAAAATTAGATATAGTTGTCTAATAGAGCAGGGCTTTAGGGGATTTTTTCCCTTCATACACAAGTGGAAAACGAATTTAACAACTGTAATGAACTTCATGTAAGATGAGCAACTTGTTAAGTTCAATAGGCAATTATTGAGACCCAATAAATGTCAGGCAGTAGGATAGGTTCTGTTATCTGTAAACAGCTTTCTGTGTTACTACTAAGAAATTTCAAGAAGAAACATGTGGTTTAACCATAAGACATTTGAGTCCTGACCAAAAAAAAAAAAAAAAAAAGCAGGAACATTTTCTGAGACATACCAGACTCAACAATTTAGTTACATCCTCCTTAAAAAGGCCAGCGTCATCACCTGTAGTCCTAACATTTTTCCCAAAACAAGTATAATTAGGGATGCACAAACTACCATTTCTCCAATCCTATTTGTGTAATGCAATGCATACAGAGCAGCTCCTGTCCATAGGATTTGTTTAGACCATAGGGGAGTAACACAAATACTTTCAAAATCACAAGTTAAAAACATAAAAAAATAAATAAATCCAATTTGGAGAAAAACAGGGAAATCCTCAAATACCAATCCACCATATTGACCAGTAATGCTTATAACTGTTCAAAAGCAATTCACCATACTCAAAAATAGTGATTACTATTAATGTTAATTAATATTGATATTAATAATGCTTTCACTAGTTTTTATTTCATATCACTTAATTGTAATGCTAAATATTAGTAATTGACAATATTAGTGATATATTGTATAATATATTGTTATATATGTTTTGTAATAAATTATTATTAATGCTAAGTTAATATTAATATGGTTGTACAGAAGTTTTTTCATTTAATCTTCACAAAGTAATTATTACCTAATTTTACAAATGACAAAACTGAGGTTCAAAGAGGCTACATAATTTGCAAAATGTCCAGCACCTGGAAAAGGTCAAACCATTTTTTAACAGAAAAAGCGATGTTGCCCACTTGCTAACTCACGTCCTGTGCTTCAGCACTCTGCCTCCCTGTAAAACTGAAGCTCCTGGACTACAGTAGGGCACAAAGTAGGTCCTAACTGGACATTCATAATTATTAATTATGACTAACAATGTGGTTCCAAAATTATGAATTTTAAATTGGTATCTGAAGGTAAAGAACTAAAATTTGGTAAGTAGGGGTAAGAATATACTGAAGTTTGACATTTTAACTAGATTAAAATACATTTCTTTCTTTTTTCCAAAACACAGAAAGTAAAAGATGTATAGTCTCAGAAATGTTGTGTTTTTCAAGCTCTTATTTCAGTACTTCCAGTTTTCAGATCGAGTCTCAATAACAATTACTGCAAACTTCTGTTTTTAAAAGCAGTATTGTATTTTGGTTTTCTTGGAAAACACCACTGGGAAGGTACATACACACTGTTATCACAATGACGCATCTTCAAGAGGAAGTGAACACGTTTAATTAGGACATGAAAGATTTGGAAACCCTAGTAGTCAAAAATAAAACTAGGCATTTCAGAAAGGAAATCTAAACTACTTTCCTTTCAAAAAGGCTAAATGAAAGTTCATCAAAACAAAGTTAGGAGCCAACATATGAAAATAGCAAAGTGGTTAATGGTGTCCCTTTGTCAAAACTTTTGGAATTTAACAAAAATTTTTGTTCTTCAACTCAAAATTAGCATCTCCTTCAGGAGGCGAGTTACTATCATTTTTACTTGCTTATCTCTAGGAGCCTTAAGATAAAGAGGAAAAGTTTGCAGTCAGAGACATGAGTTCTACTTCTTTTCCTGCCACTTGACCAGCTGTGTAAAACAGAGAAAAGAACAGATTTCTTCCTGATTTACAGAGCTATAATGCCTCTCAGTCATGATAACATAGGTGAAACTGCTTTGCAAACAACAAAGCTCAAGATCAGTGGTTCTCAAATGCTTTTGCTCCAAGGGCATAATGGCCAATATCTGGAGACATTTTTGGTTGTCATAGCTCAGAGTGCAGGTGCTACTTGGCATCTAGTAGCTGGTCCAGGACAGGAGTGCTGCTCAACATCCTACAATGTACAGGACAGCTTCATACAACAAAGAAATTACCCAGCCCAAATGTCAATAGTGATAAGGTTGAGAAACCCTGCCTTAGACAAATGTAAGCTACTCCCAGCTTCTCAAGCAATGTCTGGGGCCTAGGGACATCTCCTAGGTATGCCTGAATGACTAGAATCCTGAGCAGAAGTTCACTGTCCTCTGATCCAGCTCCTCTCACTCAGCAAGAGTGAGGAAACAAAGTAGTCCTTCCCCCTCTGTCCTAGCCCACAGCCCCAGGAATGAGTTGCTGCTAAGGGGCTGAGGGAAAGACTAAGAAATCCTTCTGTGACTCAAACTTACTAACACTCACCTTCCCTAGCTGCCTTCCTGGGAAACCAACTGGTTGAAAATATACTCTCCAGATAAATTGAACGTGTAGCACTTAAAATAAACATTTGTTGATCCGGGAATGGTGGCTCGTGCCTGTTATCCCAGCACTTTGGGAGGCCAAGGTGGGCAGATCACGAGATCAGGAGTGCAAGACCAGCCTGACCAATATGGTGAAATCCCATCTCTACTAAACAAAAATTAGCCAGGTGAGGTGGCATGCACTTGTACTCCCAGCTACTTAGGAGGCTGTGGAAGGAGAATCGCTTGAACCCAGGAGGCAGAGGTTGCAGTGAGCCAAGATTATGCCACTGCACTCCAGCCTGGATGACAGAGTGAGACTCCATCTCAAAAAATAAATAAATAAGTAAACATTTGTTGCATATGCACCTGTTTTCCATCGAGGAGAATACAGAAAATATGCATCTCATGTTTAGTAAATAAAACCTCTGCCATCACCATCTATAAGTTTAGAATTTAGTAAATGACACAACACAAATAACCAGTAAAGAATCCCAGAGGATTGCTGGCAAGATGGCCAAATAGGAGCAGATCCGGTGTGCAGCTCGCAGCAAAAGCAATATTAAGGCAGGTGATTTCAACATTTCCAATTGAGGTACCTGGTTCATCTCACTGAGAATGGTTAGACAGTGGGTGCAACCCAAGGAGGGTGAGCCGAAGCAGGGTGGGGTGTCGCCTCACCCAGGAAGTGCAAGGGGCCACAGAACTCCCTCTCCTAGCCAAGGGAAGCCATTAGGCACTTCTCCCAGCCCTCTGGCACTCTGGCTCAGATCCTGTACATTTCCCACAGTCTTCACAACCACAGACCAGAAGATTCCCTCCAATGCCTTCAACACCAGTGCCCTGGGTTTCCAGCACAAAACTGGGCGGCTGCTTAGGAAGACACCAACCTAGTCACAGCAATTTTTTTCCCTCATACCCCAGTGATGCCAGGAATGTCAGCAAGACAGAATTGCTCACTCCCCTGAAAAAGGGGGCTGAAGCCAGGGAGCTGAGTAAATCTGGCTTGGCAGGTCCCACTTCCACAAAGACCAGCAAGCTAAGATCCACTGGCTTGAAATTCTCATGGACAACACAGCAGTCTGTGAGCCCTGTCCCAGATCAAGCTCCATGGGGTGAGGGGCGTCTGCCGTTGCTGAGGCTCGGGTAGGCAGTTTTAACCTTGCCTGTTTAAACACAGTTGCCAGGAAGTTTACACAGTGACTGGGTAGAGCACAAGGCAACTCAGCAAGGCCTCTGCAAGCAGACTGTGTCACTAGACTCCCTCTTCACTGGGCAGGGCAACTCTGAAAAGAGGCAGCAGCTCATCAGGGACTTATAAATAAAGCCCCCACCTTCCTTGGACAGAGCACCTGGGAAAAGAGACGGTTATGGGTACAGCTTCAGCAGACTTAAACGTCCCTGCCTGGCAGCTCTGAAGGGAGCAGCAGATCTCCCAGCACAGTGCTTGAGCTCTGATAAGGGACAGACTGCCTCCTTAAATGGCTCCCTTACCCCCATGTATCCTGTCTGGGAGACACCTCATAGCAGGGACTGACAGACATGTCATACAGGAGAGCTCTGGCTGGCATCTGATGGGTACCCTTCTGGGATGAAGCTATCAGAGGGAAAAACAGGCAGCAATCTTTGCTGTTCTGCAGGCTCCACTGGTGATTCCCAGGTAAGCAGGGTCTGGAGTGAACCTCCAGCAAACTCCAGCAGACCTGCAGCAGAGGGGCCTGACTGTTAGAAGGAAAACTATCAAACAGAAAGAAATAGTTTCAACATCAACAGAAAGGTCATCCACTCAGAGACCCCACCCATAGGTCACCAAATTCAAAGACCAAAGGTAGATAAATCCATGAAGGTGGGAAGAAACCAGGGCAAAAAGGCTAAAAACTCCTAAACCAGAATGCCTTTCCTCCTCCAAGGGATCACAACTCCTCAGCAGCAAGGAAACAAAACTGGACAGAGAATGAGTTTGATGAATTGACAGCAGCAAGCTTCAGAAGGTGGGTAATAACAAACTTCTCCAAGCTAAAGGAGCATGTTCTAACCCAATGCAAGGAAGCTAAGAACCTTGAAAAAATGTCAGATGATATGCCAACTAGAATAACCAGTGTAGAGAAGAATATAAACAGCCTGATGGAGCTGAAAAACACAGCACAAGAACTTAGTGAAGCATATACAAGTTTCAATAGCTGAATAGATCAATTGGAAGAAAGGATATCAGAGATGAAAGGTAAATTCAATGAAATAAAGTGAGAAGACAAGATTAGAGAAAAAAAGAGTGAAAAAAGATGAACAAAGCCTCCAAGAAATATAGGATTATGTGAAAAGACCTAATCTACATACCTGAAAGTAACAGGCAGAATGAAACCAAGTTAGAAAACACTCTTCAGGATATTATCCAGGAGAATTTCCCCAAGCTAGCAAGGCAGGCCAACATTCAAATTCAGGAAATACAAAGAACACTACAAAGATACTCCTCAGGAGAAACCCCAAGGCACATAATCGTCAGATTCTCCAGGGTTGAAATGAAGGAAAAAATGCCAAGGGCAGCCAGAGAGAAAGGTCGGGTTACCCACAAAGGAAAGCCCATCAGACTCACAGCAGATCTCTTAGAAGAAATCCTGCAACCCAGAAGAGAGTGGGGGTCAATATTCAACATCTTTAAAGAAAAGAATTTTCAACCCAGAATTTCATATCCAGCCAAACTAAGCTTCATAAGCAAAGGAAAGTAAAATCCTTTACAGAGAAGCAACTACTGAGAAATTTTGTCATCACCAGGCTTGCCTTACAAGAGCTCCTAAAGGAAGCACTAAACATGGAAAGGAACAACCAGTACCAGCCACTGCAAAAACATACCAAATTGTAAAGACCATTGACACCATGAAGAAACTGCATCAACTAATGGACAAAACAACTAGCCAGCATCAAAATGGCAGGATCAAATTCACACATAACAATATTAACCTTAAATGTAAATGGTGGGCTAAATGCCCCAATTAAAAGACACAGACTGACAATAGATAGAGTCAAGACCCATCAGTGTGCTGTATTCAGGAGACCCATCTCCATGCAAAGACACAAATAGGCTCAAAATAAATGGATGGAGGAAGATTTACCAAGCAAATGGAGAGCAAAAAAAAAGCAGGAGTCATAATCTTAATCTCTGATAAAATAGACTTCAAACCAACAATGATCAAAAGACACAAAGAAGGTCATTACATAATGGTAAAGGGATCAATTCAACAAGAAGAGCTAACTATCCTAAAAATATATGCACCCAATACAGGAGCACCCAGATACACAAAGCAATTTCTTAATGACTACAAAGAGACATAGACTCCCACACAATAATAGTGGGAGACTTTAACACCCCACTGTCAATATTACACAAATCAACAAGACAGAAAATTATCAAGAATATCCAGGACTTGAACTCAGATCTAGACCAAGTAGACCTAATAGACATCTACAGAATTGTTCACCCCAAATCCACAGAATATAAACTCTTCTCAGCACCACATTGCACTTATGCTAAAATTGACCACACAATTGGAAGTAAAACACTCCTCAGCAAATGCAAAAGAATGGAAATCATAACAAACAATCTCTCAGACTACAGTGCAATCAAATTAGAACTCAGGATTAAGAAACTAACTCAAAACCACACAACTACATGGAAACTGAACAACCTGCTCCTGAATGACTACTGGATAAATAATGAAATGAAGGCAGAAATAAAGATGTTATTTGAAACCAATGAGAATGAAGACACAATGTACCAGAATCTCTGGGACACATTTAAAGCAGTGTGTAGAGGGAAATTTATAGCAATAAGTGCCCACCAGAGAAATGAGGAAAAATCCAAAATTGACACCTTAATGTCATGATTAAAAGAATGAGAGGAGCAAGATCAAACAAATTCAAAAGCTAGCAGAAGACAAGAAATAACTAAGATCAGAGCAGAACTGAAGGAGATAGAGACATGAAGAACCCTTCAAAAAATCAATGAATCCAGGAGCTGGTTTTTTGAAAAGATCAACAAAATAGATAGACTGCTAGCCAGACTAATACAGAAGAAAAGACAGAAGAATCAAATAGATGCAATAAAAAATGATAAAGGGAAAATCACCACCAATTCCACATAAATACAAACTACCATCAGAGAATTCTATAAAAACCTCTATGCAAAGAAACCAGAAAATCTAGAAGAAATGGATAAATTCAGGACACTTACACCCTCCTAAGACTAAACCAGGAAGAAGTTGAATCCCTGAATAGACCAAGAACAAGGTCAGAAATTGAGCAGCAATTAATAACCTATCAACCAAAAAAAAGCCCAAGACCAGACAGATTCAGAGCCGAATTCTACCAGATGTACAAAGAGGAGCTGGTACCATTCCTTCTGAATGGACTATGCCAAACAATAGAAAAA
>PVKP010033383.1:0-25075 GCA_004027715.1 Plecturocebus donacophilus | reverse complement strand
TGGCCGGATATGAAATTCTAGGTTGAAAGTTCTTTTCTTTAAGGATGTTGAATGTTGGCCCCCACTCTCTTCTGGCTTGTAGGGTTTCTGCTGAGAGATCTGCTGTGAGTCTGATGGGCTTCCCTTTGTGGGTAACCCGACCCTTCTCTTTGGCTGCCCTTAGCATTTTCTCCTTCATTTCAACCCTGGTGAATCTGACCATTATGTGCCTTGGGGTTGCTCTTCTTGAGGAATAGCCCCATGGTGTTCTCTGTATTTCCTGGACTTGAATATTGGCCTGCCTTGCTAGGTTGGGGAAGTTTTCCTGGATAATATCCTGAAGAGTATTTTCCAGCTTGGATTCATTCTCTTTGTCACATTCAGGTACATCTATCAAACGTAGGTTAGGTCTTTTCACATAGTCCCATATTTCTTGGAGACTTTGTTCATTCCTTTTTACCCTTTTTTCTGTCATCTGCCTTCTTGTTTTATTTCATTGAGTTGATCTTCGACCTCTGATATCCTTTCTTCTGCTTGGTCAATTCTGCCGTTGAAACTTGTGCATCCTGCACGAAGTTCTCGTGTTGTGTTTTTCAGCTCCATCCATTCACTTATATTTTTCTCTAAGTTGTCCATTCTCGTTAACATTTCGTTAAATCTTCTTTCAAGGTTCTTAGTTTCTTTGCATTGGGTTAGAACATGTTCTTTTAGCTAACAGAAGTTTCTTATTATCCACCTTCTGAAGCCTGATTCTGTGAGTTCATCACACTCATCCTCCGTCAGGTCTCGTTCTCTTGCTGATGAGGAGCTGCGATCCCCTGTAGGAGGAGAGGCATTCTGATTTCGGGTGTTCTCAGCCTTTTTGCACTGGTTTCTTCCCATCTTTGTGGATTTATCCACCTGTCGTCTTTGTAATTGCCGACTTTCAGTTTGGGTCTCTGAGTGGATGTCCGGCTTGTTGGTGATGAAGTTTTTTCTGTTTCTTAGTTTTCCTTCGGGTGGGGGGGGCGCCCCTTCCCCACAGAGCTGGGCCTTCCCAGGTTCAGCTGTGCTTGTTCTCGTTCCTCAGCGCTTCCAATTGCTGTTCTCCTTGTGGGGATGGGACCAGCCGAGCCTGACTAAAAGGGCACCCAGTCCCGTACACTCCGCACCAAGAAGCGCCACGCTGGCCAAAAGACTCACACTGGCGACCCACGTGGCTCCTTCGCCAGGAATCTCCCAGTCTGTGGGCATCAAAAATTCGTCTGCAATTGCGGCATCCACTCGCTCTCTGCACTTTCACTGGGAGCTACAATCCTGAGCTGCTGCTACGCGGCCATCTTGGATCTCTCTCCAGATGAAAGATTATACTCCTCTCAGAATGTGTTGGATCAATAAGAAAAAAAATTAACCACAAATATAGAACATTTGAATAAATTGATTTATAGGCTCAAGCTAATAGAGATAAATGTATAAGAGAACTGTACATCAAACAAAAAAATGTAGTTTTTAGCTGTACATGGAATATTCCCCAAATTAAGCATGTACTGATTCATAAAACAAGCCTTAAAATGCCAAAGAGTAATGATCACAAAAGACATTCTCCTACATGATAGTTTAAGCATTTCATAAGCGTAGAGACATGCAAGCCTAACTTAAGTAAAAAGTCGTAATAAAAATTTAAAAATACTTAGAAATGGACCAGGCGTGGTGTCTCATGCTTGTAATCCCAGCACTTTGGAAGGCCGAGGCGGGCAGATCACCTGAGGTCAGCAGTTCAAGACCAACCTGGCCAACATGGTGAAACCCCTTCTCTATTAAAAAAAAAAAAAAGAAATGAATGACAGTAAAAGTGTTAACGTTGTTCTTAGAGGAAAATGTAGCATTAAAAACATTTGATGGCAAGTAAAGGAGCATAAAAAAATTAATTCAAGAAGTGGAAGACTTCTGCTGCTTCCAGCCCTCCACACCACTCTGAAAAAAAGACTACCCAGACTGTTGCTTTGAGAGAATTTGCAGCCTGCAGCACAGGGAGGGAAAACCCAAGAGATGAGAGAACAGTAGCCAGCCCTCACACAGTGCTGGCAACAGTGCCTCTTGCCACTAGCCAGACTGGAAAACCTCAAATTCGCAGGACATTGATTAGAGTACTTAGAAGGGTCTTGTCTCATTAATGAGGATTAATTAGCTCTAGGGTAAATATTGCTCAGGTACCACCTAACAAATCTTAAAAGCTAGACTCTAAAAGATCGATCAAACTTCCAAGTAACTTAACTGCATCCAAGAACAAAGCTCAGGAATATTTGTGGGAATAATAATTTAAAAAAAATTCAGCACCCAATTAACATTCACATCTGGCATTCAATAAAAAATTATCAAGCAAGAAAAGACACAGAACAGTATGACACATTTGAAGAGGGGGGAAAAATTAATAAACTGAACTAGCATAGATGTTAGAATTACCAGACAAGGATTTACAAATATTTATTTTAACAGTGTTTCATATGTTAAACAACTTAAGTCAAGACATAGCATATAAAAAACAAGGCTCAAACTGAATTTCTAGAAAGGAAAACCATAATGTCTTTGATGAAAAATACACTGGATGGGATTAATGGCACTTTGGACATTGTACAAGAAAAGAATGAACTTGAAGACATAGCAATGAAAACTATCCACAATGAAAAACAAAGAGAATGAATAAAAGAAAGAAAGAGAGAAAAAGAGAAAGAGAAGATGAAAGGAAGGAAAGAAGGGAGGGAGGGAAGAAGGAAGGAAAGAGGATCAGTGAGCTGGGGGATAAATTCAGGCAACATAATCGACATGCAGCTGAAATCTCCGAAGTCAGGAGTGAGGCATAAAAATAGCTGAAGAAATAATGACTGAATTATCCCCAAATTTGCTGAAAGCTCTAAACCCACAGTCCAAGACACTGTTCTTATCGCTCCTATTCAACATTGGATTGCACTGTCTAGTGCAATAAGGCTCCCAGATTGCAAAGGAAGAAGTAAAACTTTATGTAGAAAATCTGATGAAATCTATGAAAAGAAACTAGTTTAATGAGATTGCAAAATAGAAGACCAGTATACAAATATCTACTTTATTTATGTGTATTAGCAATGAACAATGTAGAAATGAAATTAAAAGCAATGCCATTGACAATGCTATTGAAAAGTATGATACACCTACAGATAAATCGGACAACATATGTGAAATTTAAATATACTAAAAACTGTAAGACATTACTAGGAGAAATTAAAGAAAAATTAAATAAATGTCCATTGGTTGAAATATTTAATCTTAAGGTGTAAATTCTCCCAAATTTAATCGGGAGATTCAACACACTCCCCACCAAAACCCTAGCAAACTTTTAATAGAAATTGTCAAGTTGATTGTAAAATTCCTATGGAAATGTGTATGACCTAGAATAGCTAAAAAAAACTTACAACAAGAAGAACAAACATGGAGGTCTAGTATGACTTATTTGCAAGACTCATGAAGTTACAGTTATCAGAACAGTATTGTACTGGCATAAATTGGCAAATAGATCAGTGGAAGGCAATAGAGTCTCAGGATATCCTATACATATACAGACAACTGATTTTGGGGGGTAAATGATATTCAGAAGAGAAAAAATGGTCTTTCAAGAAAACACGTTGAAACAATTGAATATCTGTATGCAAAATGACTTTCTACCAGTATCTCATACCTCATACAAAAACAGAACTCAATAAAAAAACTCAATAGACATTAAACTATAAAACTAATAGAAGAAAATGTACAAAAAAAATCTTTGTGAGGCTGGATTAGGCAGATTTCTTACTGTACTGCTACACTAAAAGAATGATTATAAAACTATATAATTGGACTTCATCAAAATTAAAACCTTTTGCTACTTGAAAGACACAATTAGATAACGAAAAGATATGCCACAGACTGGGAAAAATATTTGCAAATCATACATTTGATAAAGGACTTGTAACCAAAATATATAAGAACTCATAACTAAATAAGAAAACAGATCACCCAGTTTAAAATGAGCAAAAGATTTGGACACTTCACTGAAAATTTATCTAAATGGTCAGTAAGCACATAGATGCTGAACATCATTAGTTATTAGGGAACTGCAAATTAAGGTTTTATTAGTCCTCATAATGGGTTGTCGCTGCACACCTATTAGGATGAATACAATTTAAAGACTTGGCATATCAAGTGTTTTCAAAGGTATAGAAGAACTGAAACCTTCATACAATACCATACAATACTGCTGAAAATGTTAAATGATTCATTCACTTTGGAAAGGCATTTTGAAAGGTCCTTGAAAATTAATCATATACCAACCAGGTAATATAGTAATCCATTCCTGAGTATTGACCCAAGAGAAAAGAGAACAGATATCAATACAAAGACTCACACATAAAACATCATAGCAGTTTTATCTGTGATAGTCAAATCCCAGAAACAACTCAAATGTCCTCAACAGATCCATGGATAAACAAACTGGTATATTCATATAATGAAAAACTACCCAGCATTAAAAAAATAAAGTATGGACACAATATCTATATTTAACAGTGTAGATGAATCTCAAAATAATTTTGCTGAGAAAAGTCATACAAAAAAGAATACATATATTGTTATTTCATTTATATAAAATTATATGAGATGCAAACTAATTTCTAGTAACAAAAAGCAAATCAGTGATTGCCTGTGGACCAAGATGCTGGAATGGGTGGAAGAAAGCAGTAAGTTTCAAAGAGGCAGAAGCAAACTGTTGGGTGTGGTGGAGGTGTTCATTCTTTTGAGTGTGGTGATTGGCTCATGGGTACAGATGTAAAATCTCATCAAATCCTGCGCTTTATGCAGTTAAGTTTTCTATGTCAATTATACTATAATAAAACTCTTTAAAGTTGAGAAAGGAAATAGAGCAAATAGATATATGTGAGTAAGTAAGGATACACTAAAGAGCAGAGGGAAAAAGTAGAGAAAATTGAAAAGATAAAAGGATTAACTTTTGGCAAGACTGATCATGTACACAAAGAAAAAAAATCTGAAAAACAAAATACAGAATGAGAAGGGGAGATAACTATAGAGATTAAATGAAACAACATTATGAATAACTCTGGGTTAATGGAATTGAAGGGAGGACAATATAAACACTTTGGGCACAAGATAAAAATAGAAAAATAGAATAGAAATTACAATGGTAGGGCCAGGTGCGGTGGCTCACGCCTGTAATCCCAGGACTTTGATGTCAGGAGATTGAGATCATCCTGACTAATAAGGTGAAACCCTGTCTCTACTAAAAAATAAAAAATAAAAATTAGCCAGGCATGGTGACACCTGCCTGTAGTCCCAGCTACTCAGGAGGCTGAGGCAGGAGAATCCCTTGAACCTGGGAGGTAGAGGTTGCAATGGGCCGAGATTGCACCACTGCAACTCCAGCCTCAATGACGGAGCGAGACTCCATCTCAAAAAAAAAAAAAAAAAAAAAAAAAAAGAAATTACAATGGTAATTAAAGACCTACCCACTCTACAATATGCCCTAGGCCCAAATGATTCTACAGGTGAGCTCTTCCGAGCTTTCAAAGAGCAGATAATTCTTACTCTACTCAGTTTTTCCAGGAGAAAAAAAGAGAAAGAAAATTGCACAATTCATTTTATAAATCAAGTACCTCCTTGATCCCAAAATGTGATAAGGATAAAACAAGAAAGCAATTTACAAGCCTATTTCTCTTAAGAATATTTACATGTGAACACACAGCAAAATAGAGCTGAATGAATAAAAGATGTATTATAAATACATTATAATCAAATAGGTCTTTACTCTGGAGTATAGGAATGGTCTGAACATCAATTAAAGAGGAAGATTACAGGATTAACAACAAACATAAAAATCTGATAAATTTCAACATCTATTAGTGAAAATATGTATAGGTAGAAATCTACCTATCATCTCAATCCATCTCGATTTATCCACCCATTTAATATCTATATCAACATATAAATATTTTCAACTTAAAAGTATTCAATAGCTTAGTAGCAAAAACCATAGTAAAGATCATATATAATGGAAAAATCTTCAATGCGTTTAAGATGAGAAATAAGACACTGATGTTTTCTTTTGTCACTACAGTTAAAAATAATGCTGGAGATCCTATTCATTTCAATGAGAAAGAAATTAATATGTATACAGACTGAAAGAGAAATGAGGCCAGACTTAGTGGTTCACAGTTGTAATTCCAGCACTTTGGGAGGCTGAAGTGAGCAGATCACTAGAGCCTAGGAATTTGAGACCAGCCCTGGCAACACAGCAAGACCTTGTCTCTACTAAAAAGACAGAAATTAGCCAGGTGTTGTGGCACACACCTGTGGTCCCAGCTATTCAGGAGTCTGAGGTGGGAGGATCACCTGAACCCCAGTGACTGAGGCTGCAGTGAGCTGAGATCACACCTCTGCGTTCCAACCTGAACAGTGGCAGTGAGACCCTATCTTAAAAAAAAAGAGAGAGAGAGACAAATCAAAGTTTCCTAGCAACAAATCTATTTTAAAACATATAGTTTGTAGAAAGTTACAAAAGGCTGTTGAAAGTACTAAATAAATGGAAAGCCACATTATACAGACATTAATTCTCTTCAAATAGACCTTTATATTCAATGCAATTGAAATTCACCTCCTAAGATTTTTTGGTGTACTGGGGAGGTTAGGTTGGGGGTCTGGGGACAGGGAGAGATTTGATGATCTGATTCTAAAATTTATGGAACTAGAATAGAGTCACAACAACAATTTAAAAGAGGAGCCAGATAGGAACTTACTCTGCCTAATATCAACACTTATTGTGAAGTTATAATCATGGTGATTGTGTGATATATCATAGGGATACAGAAATAAACTACTGCAGGAGACCAGTGAGTCTAGAAGAAAACCCCACATAGATGGAAACCTGACACAGCTGGCACTGTATGTCAGCGAAGAAAGTATGTACTATCCAAAAAATAGTACTGGGACAATTGCTTTTCAATATAAACAACATTAAGTTGGATTCCTATTTCACACTTTACATAAATATCAATTCCAGATGGTTTTAAGAACTTATATGTCCTTAAAACAATCCAATAGAAATTTAGACAAAACATCCAATCGAAAAAGATACATACAAAAGACATCACCAGTCACTTCAGAGGAAATATAAATGCCCATAAAAAAAATCAAAAGATGCTCAGCCTCATTTGTTGTTAGAAAAATGCAAATTAAAATCTCAAAGAGACATCATTTCACACTCAGTCGTTTGGCAAAAATCAACAAGCCAACAATACCAAGTGTTGCTGAAAATGGGAAACAAGGAGAGCTCTACTACATGGCAAGTGGGAGTTTTAAATGACACAACCACTTTAGAAGACAATATGGCACTAATTAGCAAAATTGAATTAGCACATTGCTTGCAGTCTCAAAATTCTACTTCTAGGAATATACTCTAGAGAAATCTCTCAAATGTGCACCTAGAGTCACGTAAAAGTTATGTTTACAGCAGTATTGCTCGTAATGATGAAATGCTGGAAACAGCCCACAATAATAGAAAAATAAATTAATAGTCATATAAAAATTGGAAACCTATAAAGGATGTGACAGTGAACATACCATAAAACTGGAACTGTCAGGAACATAAGGTTTAACAAAGAAAACAAGTAACTGCAGAATAAATGCAGTAGGATTCCATTTTCATCATCTCCTCAAACACCCAAATGAAACAATATTTTGTTTAGGAGTATGGCAAACCACTAAAGAAAAACAACAGGTTTTTTGTTTCCTCTGGGGGAAATAATGTAAGGAATAGGATTGGGGTTGGGCATAGAAAGAAGTTCCATGATTCTGGTGATATTCTATTTATTTTACTTTGTGGCAAGTTTATAGGTGTTTTTTTCCTCTTATTATTATTTTTTGAGACGAAGTTCTCACTTGTCATCCAGGCTGGAGTGCAATGGTGTCATCTTGGCTCACTGCAACCTTTGCCTCCTGGATTCAAGCAATTTTCTTGCCTCAGCCTCGAGTAGCTGGGATTACAGGTGCCTGCCACCATATCCAGCTAATTTTTGTATTTTTAGTGGAAATGGGGTTTCACCATGTTGGCCAGGCTGGTCTTGAACTGACCTCAGGTGATCTACCCACCTGGGCCTCCCAAAGTGCTGGGATTACAGGCGTGAGCCACCATGCCTGGCCTTTTTAATTACTTTTTTTTTTTTTTTTTTTTTTAAAGAGAGATGAGGTCATGCTCTATTGTCCAGGTTGGAGTACAGGAGTACAATCATGGCTTATTACAACCTGGAACTCTTGGGCTCAAGAGGTTCTCCCACTTCAACCTCTTTAGTAGCTGGAATTAGAGGTGAACACCACCACACCTAATTTTTAAATTCTTTTTGTAGAGATGGGGCCTATGTTGCCTAGTCAGGTCTTGAACTCCTGGTCTCAAGTTATCCTCCTGCCTTGGCCTCCCAAAGCACTGGGATTACAGGCATAAGCCACCACACCAGACCTGCAGGCGTTCATGTTATTGTAATAACTACTGCCATTACTATTACTAATAGCAATAATAGTTCAACTAAATCATATTTTATTGCTGGTATAGTAACTTTACATGCCTGCTAGTTAAATGAGTTTCTAGTCCTTGCCATGAATCCTGTCTTACAGCTTACCCTCCCAAGGATGCATCCATTTACAGAAATAGACAAATATTTGAGCCTTTTGAGATTTTGAGAAGTTGGGAAATTACTGCAAAGGCTGACCTGTGATCCACTAGAAGGTAGAAGAATTACAAAAAACAAGCCCTTACCACTACTTAGCTTGGTGATATCGCAGCCATCTTTCCTACTGAGCTCAAAGTGGCCTCAAAATGCTTAGTATCAGACTTCAAGCACCCACTCACAATCCATCAGTGCTGACAGGTGAGATATCACCACTTTGCAAGCTCAGTTCTTGAGCTTAATATCCTCAGCCACATCCGTGCCAATGGGTTTGAGGCTGCCAATCAGTCCATTCATAAAAGTCTGAAAAATGCACTTTTCAGGTCAGGTGATCGACACCGAGAGGGCTGCCTGTGGTTTTTGCCCAAGGCTCCTGACCTATCCTAACTTGAATTTATGTTATGGAAACAAAACAGTTCTTGTGCTAACTAAGTAACCGACTTCCATGTATAATATTTGTTTTGGGCCCAAGGACACAGAGTTTAAAGGAGAAAAACCAAATAAATCAGATTCCTGCATTTTTCTGGCTCAGGTGAATCAGAGAGGCCTTTTTCAGTTGCTGAAGTTCTTTACATGTGACATAAGCCTCTTAATGAGTAGGAAGGGATATCTGTGTTTTCTGTGATTCCCACTTCATAGGAAGTGGGTGGAGGACATGAAGGACCATTTTCTTCCTCTCTTGTCATTAGTGCAAGTCCATAAAATGGAGACATAAGCTCGCCCTGAAGTATTGCACATAGGCTGCTCCCTTCACTCTGTTCCTCACTAGTTTCTCCCCAGTCAGAGGAAGGGCAATTCATCTGTGTGATGATTCAGAGTCTGAGATCCATTGGCCTACAATCCTCTCCTGTGCAGAGCTAATGTATCAGACTTTGCTGCACACATATAGCCTGTCTTCTGAGCATCTTGATCTCAAATGGCAGCTTTCAATTTTCTCGCTCCACTTTGGGGCCAACCACCTCCAAGCAAGTCTCACGTCTGACCTCATGGGAAGGAGTGAACAGACAATTTGGATCTCAGGTTTATGCCAAATAATAAAACCCAACATTACCAGTAATAAGGCTTGAATTCCTTCCTGTTATTGGACTTTGTCTTTTGTTTTTCCTTTTGTCTGAAACTCAAAGGAGGAGGGTATGATTATTTATATTCCTCAGACTACAGTACATGGTGAGATGAAGGCTGCTCCTTGGCTCTGATAAGCAGATTAACATAGAGAATTTGTGTCAATCCACAGGTGCTGCCGCAGGAGATAGATGGAAGAACCACAAAACCAACATGCTGGTTGCACTGGGTACACAACACACTGAGGCTGATGATACTTAGCATTTATTGATCACTTACTATGTGCCAGGTATGCCTCTTGGTGCTTTGAATAAAATGGCCCATTTAATTCGCTCATAACAATCCTATGGAACAGGTGTTATTAAGCCCATTATACAGATAAAGAAATAAAGCGTAAAGTTAAGCAAGCCCACTGCATATGGAGGCCAAGCTCATCATTTCCCTTTCTAGTAGATTATTAGCTAAGGTGTGATATATCTAGAGGATACTGGAACATTTCATAAAGTTATAACACTCTTTTAGTCATTCAAGCATTTATTCTGTGAGAATTAATTTAGTGCTTATTAGGTGCCAATGACTTTTATAGCTATTGGAATGTGGTGAAAAGAACAAATTACTGTCTTTAAGAAGTTTATATTTTATACAATCTTCCAATCATAGGAACCAGAGATTCTTGGAGAAATCACTAATTCTAGAGCTGGGGCAGAAAAAAAAAAAAAAGAGCCTGTAGCACCTTGTGTTGCTAGAAATTAAGGAAGTGCTCAAAAAACAAAAGGGTTTGTAGCTTGTCAAAAGGACAGAGGAGTCAACCTAAAGCTGTTTCTAATGGTCAAAGATGGAACGATTTGAGCAAAAATAAAGAAATAACACAGTATTGGATTGTAACCCAAAGTGTAAGCTTAATATACATGAGTCCATAGTGATACAAATAAGTTATCAAATATATAAGTAAATGGCCAAGGCTGGAGGATTGTTCGAGGCCAGGAGTTCGAGACTAGCTTGAGCAACATAGTGAAACCCTGTCTCTACAGAAAAAATTAAAAATTAAAAAAAAAATTAACCAGATATGGTGGTGACACCTGCCATCTCAGCTTCTTGGGAGGCTGGGGCAGAAGGATCACTTGAACCCAGGAGTTTGAGGTTGCAGTGAGTTATGATCACACCACTGTAATCCAGTCTGGGACATGGAGTGAGATCTTGACTATTAAAAAATAATAAATGGGAAAAAGAGACAAATATTTCTTACAGAGGAATTCTTAGAGTAGTCACTATCCCGATTTCTAACAGCATAGGCTAGTTTTGCCTGTATTTTAATTTTACATAAACAGAAGCAAATGTATCCATATTTGAATGTATTTAAGTGGAACTACAACTTGTTGGGTGCAAAGGAGACTCAAGTAAAATACGAGAAATTGAAATAGAAGTGCCCTAATTTTTCATCATTCCTGGTAGTTATGTGATTTTGTTTTCCAAAATGCCCATTAAATTGACTTCAGAATCTAACACTCAGCAAAACACTTCAAATCTTTTTTTATTTATGAGTCCGATATTTGGAAAACTGCAAGCTGAAAAATGAACTAGTTGTTCATATTTTAGGAATTTTCAGATGCATGCATAAAGACTGCACATGGTTCAAGCCCCCCAGTTGATCAGGTTTCCAAAGAAAACAGATGTCATCATCACAATGTGAAAAAAAATCAGTAATAACGACTTAGATCTGTCTCCACTCAATCATTTCTTTCTACTTAACACTAACTGTCACTACTGTTTGTGGTCACTCTCATGAATAATTTTAAACATCCAATAAAACAATGTGAATTGATTAAAAAGTGAAATTTTCTATCTTGGAAAAGGAGCAAAATTTCATGAGGTTGATGAAAGTGATATTGAAAAACTGCTTAGGGAGTATGGAGGAGAGTTTTATGAGAACTACTTTGGAACCATATGCAAAGCCATTGATAAAAAGGAGCTGGTAAAATTAGGCCATTGAACAAAGAAAGAGGAGAAAATAAGTCATGAAAATCACAGATGAGTATTTCAGAAAATAAAGATATAAATATTAAAGAATCATAAGAGGGCCTGGGATAATTTGATAAAACTCTGGAATATTTTTGTAAAATATTTATGACTTTGATATAGAAGTTTCAGAATGAAGTATACTGTTCAGTGTGAATCACACTATCATGCTGTTTGGTGACCCAAAATGTTCATACTTATAACCTAAATTTAAATATAAAGAATAAGCTAACACTAAGAATTTTTAACCTTTTTCCCCAAGATAAAGTCCCAATTCAACCACCTCCTTCTCCTATTTGCTATAACAGACTGGCCCAAGGCTTATGTATGCTATCTATTATTCTCAAATTATGAGAAACTCTTCTTTAGCTATAATGATCTTGTTCTGGAAGCTTCATTGGTGAAATGAGGGTTTCTCTAGATATGAGAAAAGTTCTGACTTAGCTAACAGCAGAGTTTATAGTTTTGGGGAAAGTACTAAACTAACTGCAAGGCGAGAAAGAAATCTGGGGTGTGAATGGAGGGTGTTAGGCACAGGGCTGTGGGGGAGGAACATTACCATTTCTAGGAGGAGAGAAGATTCTTGCTTTGGAAGAAGCTGTTACACCACCTCTTGCTTTGAAGAGACATCTAGCTTGGCTGAAGAAGGGAAATCCTGTCTCAGAAGACACTTCTCTGATCTTATAGTGGGAACCAGTGGTGCAAAGGGGTTCACTTTGCAGGATTACTTATCCCTAGTGAGCCTTGTTGCACATGACCAATTCAGGAACAAATAATGTTGCATATTTCAGCTTTGTTGTGGTATATTTGACAAATTTGTATGCATTCAATGTGTATGAACTATTTTGCTACAAATAGTATGAACTATTTTGATATATGTATATACTATAAAACTATTGCCACAATCAAGCCGATTAACATAGCCATCGGCTCATAGATACTTTTGTGTAAAGAACACTTAACATCTACTCTCCCAGTAAATTTCAAGTATACATTATTATTAACTGTCACCAGCACTTTGTACATTAAGTTCCCAGGACTTATAACTGCAAGTTTATACTCTTTGGTCAACATCTCTCCCTCTCCCCACCTTGCATTTTTAAGACTTGTAGACTTTTCTTTTTCATTTGGCAATTCAGCTGCCATTGTGATGTCAAATCATGAAAAATAATCAAATACAAACAGTCCCCTAATCCATCTCAAAATATATCTGAGGGATCCCTCTGACTCTTGCCACAAATATTTATGTCAACATTTCTTGAAATCTGTTCATTGAAATGGTTGTCCATCCAGACATTACATAAGAAAAGGATTCTTTGGTCCAAAAAGGCTGAGAAATGGTCAGCCTTGCTTCCCTGTTCCAGACTCACAATGTATCTCACATTATGATAGCTCTGTGTCAAAATCCCACAGTAAGTGAAAAGACGAATGTTACGTTGTTTAACTAACACATCCTACACAACTGCTTTTTTTTTTTTTTTGGTATAGAGACAGGGTCTTGCTTTATCACCCTGGCTGGAGTGCAATGGCACAGTCATAGCTCACTGCCATCTCGAATGCCTGTGCTCAAGCAGACTTCTCACATCAGGCTTCCAAGTAGCTGGGACTACAGGCATGTGCCACCATGCCTAGCTAATTAAAAAAATTTTTTTTTTTCGTAGAGAAGGTCTTGCCCTCTTGCCCAGGTTAGTTTTGAACTTCTGGGATCAAGTGGCCCTCCTGCCGTGGCCTCCCAACATGCTGGGATTACAGGTGTGAACCATCATGGCCCATTCATACAATCTTTTTATGGAGGGTAACCATTAACATCCTGTCAGATGGGTAACCTGGGTCTATGCTTTGGGAAATAGGGCTGAAATTCCAGCAGGTGGGTCCCCATTGTGACAATGAGCTTTAGGTGTCAACCTAACTGGGTTAAGGGATGCCCAGATAGCTGGTAAAACATTACTTCTGGGTGTGTCTGTGAGAGTGTTTCTGGAAGAGATTAGAATTTGAGTCAGTAGTCTCAGGAAAGAAGGTAAGCTCTCAGTGTTGTGGGAGGGATTCATCCAATCCATGAATATGTGTGTGTGTGAAAAACAGATATAATTGTATATATTATATATTCATATATTGTATATCTATGATTATAATGAATTATATATATATCATAGATGAATATATAATTGAATATATATTCTTACATAGAATGTATATTCTATTATATACATATATATAATATGTATACACACATTATATATTAGATATACATTATATAATAGAATACAGAATATATTCTATTCTATATTCTATATATATTCTATATGCTCTATATTCTATATATATTCTATATATAATATTCTATATATTATATATATTAATTCTAATTATATATTCTATTATATATGTATACATATATATACATATGTACTATATATACATAATAGAATATACATATTCTAGTATCCATGTGTGTTTGTGTGTATATATTATATATATGTGTGTATATATATATGTAAATATATATATTATATATATATATGTGTGTGTATATATATATATATGACATATGGATATGCCTCCATTTATGATGGGGTTAGGTCCTGGTAAAATCAGGACTGATGCAAATATCAGTCAAAAATGCATTTAATATTAAACACAAAAAGTCTCTTAACCCATCTCAAAATATATCCGAACCTACCAAACATCACTTACATAGCTGAGCCTAACTTACCTTAAACGTGCTCAGATTACTCACATTAACCTAAAGCTGGGCAAAATCATCTAATGCAAAATCTAACTTATAATATGCTGTTGACTATCTCATGTAATTTACTGAATACCAGGCTGAAAGTGAAAACCGGAATGATTGTACAGATACTTGAATCACAGTTTCTACTGAATGTGTGCCATTTTGCACCACCCATTTGACTTTTGTGAGTCAAACTATCCTAAGTTGGGGATTGTCTATGCATCTCTCATATTGGTTTTGGCTCACTGGAGAACTCTAACATAGTGGGCAGCTCTGGGAACTCCGTCAGACACTCTGGGCTTGTATGGCTGCCCTAAAGGAATAATCAGTGACATTGTAGGTGATGTGTGCTGCCTTAGGCCTCTATTGTGTCGGTGGTAATGGCAGAAATGAATAGTTACAAGACAGTTCTTCGTACATGATAGCTATTATCTCTTTAGAATAAAGAAGGGATTTGGTTGAGTGGAACATCAGTGAACCTTTAATTTCTTCCAGCCCGTTGGCTCTGGGCATTCTTCTGCTCCACAAACTACTATATTTGAATTTTCTGCTTCCTTCCCTCTGTCATGGCAGGCCTCTCAGCAGCTCTGCCATCCTGCCACTGAAAGCCTGTTGGGACCCAATGCATATTCATGAGGTGGTTGTTTCCTAATGCCCACCCAGGTAGGGCGTCACTCTCACTTTCTTAAGAGAAATGGTAATCACCCCTTCTTAGCAAGGAGGTTGGAGAATGGAGATGGAGGCAGTGCTGGTCTGTGTACCTCTGTGGAGCGCAAAATCCTTCCAGATGGAGCAGGGCTTGGAGGAGGAGGAAAAGGGGAAAGGAGATGGAGCAGGGACCGGGCCGGAGGAGGGGAAAGGGAGCTAAGCCCTGGAAAAAGAAAATAGCCCATTTTTTTTTTTCTTGGTCATCAAGGTCACAGATACTCAGAAAATTAAAGCAACCAAGGAAATGTAAAGTAAAAACCACCCAAGAAAAATAACTGTCAATACTTAGCAAATAATATTCTAGGTAATTCATTCATCAAGTCATACTCTTATACACATAATTTATATATAATACATTGGCTTAAACCTAACCTGGCGGTGAACTGCCACACGAGTTAGGGATGACAATGGCAGACATTCCTCCCCCAAGGCTCTCTTTCCTCCCTAAACTTGAACAACGGCTGAGAATCTTCATAGGCACAACCAGTAGATTGGACTTGTCATCCCAACTCTAAACATTATCGATAATTAGTAAATTGTACTTGCATATGTAACATACATTTATTCCTTCATTTATGTATATGTACAAAAATCTGAACAAGTTTTAAAAATTATTTTAGAGACAGGGTGTCGCTCTGTCACGAGGCAGGAACGCAGTAGTGTGATCATAGCTCACTGCTGCCTTGAATGCCTGGGTTCAAGTGATCCTCCTACCTAAGTCTCCTGAGTAGCTCAGACTACAGGTGTGAGGCCTGGCCTCAACTGGAATGAATTTGAAGTACTCATTCTGTACCAGACATTAGGCTGGAGGATGGGAATATAATCATTAGCCTAAAGGTCTGTGGTTTCTACTCCCACGGTACTTATGGTCTAATTGGGAAAGATACAGGCATTATCTAAACAATCACACTACGATTAGTCAACAAATGTGAGAAGTGCTACAGAAAAGAGGTACAAGAAACTGTGGGTGCTCATGAAAGAGAGTTTACCTTTGTCCTGGAGAGCAGGGAAGGCTTTGTTCTATATATGTATATTAAAAAGCCACCGGCCAGGTGTGGTGGCTCACGTCTGTAATCTCAGCACTTTGGGAGGCCAAGCAGACAAATCACTTGAGGTCAGGAATTCAAGACCAGCCTGGCCAACATGGTGAAACCATGTCTCCTTAATAATACAGAAATTAGCCGGGCGTGGTAGTGTACCTGTAATCCCAGCAACAAGGAGGCTGAGGCAGCAGTGAGCCAAAATCATGCCACTGCACTCCAGCCTGGGCGACAGAACCAGACTCTGACTCAAAAAAAAAAAAAATCTGCCTTATCGTATTGTAAGCTACATCTTATATTATGCTGTGAATAGGCCATAGTCATTTCATTGACTTCCCTACTGTTTCACCTTTTTTCAGTGTCATAAACAATTTGACAATAAAATCTTTATACTCTTCTAGTTAACTGGATATACCAGGTCACTTCCTGGGTCCAACTTTTTCCCATGTGATTTTTCTACCATCTGTCTCTGCATCTGGCCACCCATTCTCACCTTTGCATCAAGGTCCAAAATAAGTGTCACTCTGCCTACTACGATTAGCCCAAAGGGCGTTCCTCCTTGAGATACCTGATCGCTTTTTGCTGAATGGCTTCTCTGGGTACTTCATCATTTGTGCCGTTCGTTTATAACTTCCACGTATGTATGTCTTGTCTTGGTTAGCCTAGATCTCATGGATGGTGGGAACATTGCCTCAAAAAGTATTTCATTTGTGTCATGAAGATGACAACCATAGTTAATCTGTGGAAGTTGCCATGATGATGAAGAGTGGTGTGTTTATTCCATAGGTCTTCCCTATTAGATGGTTCTATGATCATTTTACAGACCACAATATGGTGCCCTCAAGAGTTTTAAGCATCTATCCCAAGGACACAAGACTAGTTGTGCCAAGCGCTCTGGAACCTGGGTTCACATTCCACCTCCAACACTTAGAAGCTGTTGTTTGTTTCTTAAACTTTCTAGGCCTCAGCTTCTTCATTTTTAAAATAAGGTTGTTGGCCGTGCTGTGGCTCATACCTATAATCCCAACACTTTGGGAGGCCAAGGCAGCTGTATCACTTGAGGTCAGAAGTTTGAGACCAGCCTGGCCAACGTGGTGAAACCTGACTCTACCAAAAATACAAAAATTAGCCAGGTGTGGTGGTGCACACCTGCAGTCCCAGCCACTTGGGAGGCTGAGGTTGGAAAACTGCTTGAACCCAAGAAGCAGAGGTTGCAGTGAGCTGAGATTGTGCCACTGCACCCCAGCCTGGCCGACAGAGAAAGACTATGTCAAAATAAAAAATAAAGTTATCAATGTTTCCTCATGCCTAGGGTTGTTGTGAGAATTAAATAAGAGGGCACATGCAAAGTGGAGCCATATCATAAACTTCTCGAAATGACTGGAATGAAGCCCTGTGTGCTTGGTAACGAGAGAGAGAAATAATTTCCCAGTGCAGCCTTTCCTGCTTGCTACTCCAGACTAGGAGGGTCGCCCCAGAGCGAGCAGGAAGTGGGAGAAAAAGCACTGTTACCTCAGTCAGACTCTGTTCTCAGGTGCCGCTCTCTCATGCTTCAGCTTGCTGCCAAAATAAGTGTGATTCTGATGTTCGAAGGTTCACATTTTCCAAACACCAGGTTCCTAAAACATTCAATGACTTCATCATGCACTCCAGCAAAAAAATGGTGATCTGTTCCAAGATAGTAGAAAAACTGGCCACTTTGGGCATACTTGGGAGAAAATGGCAGGTCCTGCTGGGAGGCACCTTCCTAAGAATTTGCAAGGCTGATGTTGGCCCGAGTCACCTTCTGCCTATCGGAGCCAACTTTAGTGCCAAATGTTCATGAAATGTCACTCCACCCAAGGTTAAACGGTAGTGCTGGGATGCCAACCACGCAATGTGCTGAGATCCAATCAAATCTGCGTGGATTACCGGGAAGAAGCTCAAGGTGGGTATGAGGGAAGGAAGAGGGACATCAGCACTAGCAGGGTCTGCCTTTTGCCAAAGACTTATTTCTATTGAAGGCACACTTACCACTCAGAATAAAATTCCACCTTTACATCCAGTCCCCCATGGCCATGGAAAATATGTTCTCAACCTTCCCTGCAGCTTTTCCCTCTGATGCCCATTATAATTAGAACCAGGCCTCAACACAGCTTCGTCTTCCCCACTTCTCAGCTTTTGCTATTTTTCTTACGTCTAGAATACTGTTTCTTTCCACCCTACCACGCTCAATGCTACCCATGCTGTGGAACCTAACTGAGACCGTGCTTCTTGTGCAAATGTGCCCCCTCTTGCAGGACTCTCTCCCTGTTGAGAGTACTGACCAAATTCCAACCTAGGCCAGCATCACCGGCTTTTCCCATCACTTGCTTAATCTTGGCCTTAATCCCTTTACTGGTTGGTTAGCCTCGACTGCATTATAGGATTGCTTTGTATCAGTTTCATTAAGTGAAGGAAATGAAGATTAAAAACCCCAGAACTGCTGAGAGAATGTCACAAGACAATTCACCTACCAGAGTTGGTCCAATTTTAAGTATGTGATAAACACTCAAAATGATCAGCTCTAAGGATAAGGACCATCTGTTAATGATCTGTTCGGTTATTTTTTTGCCTTGTTGAGACAAGTTATAAGTGGGAAACTACATTGTGTTACTTCTCTATCCCTGGCCTTACCAATTCTAGGTGGATATTTAAAGTTCCCAGAATGTTTGGTGGTTGAGTGATTGGTTTTAAACATATGTATTAGCCCATTCTCATACTGCTAATAAAGACATACTCAAGACTGGGTAATTGATTAAAAAAAAAAGAGGTTAATGGATTCACAGTTCCACATGGCTGGGGAGGCCTCACAATCATGGTGGAAGGCAGAGGAGGAGCAAAGGCACATCATACAGGGCGACAGGCAAGAAAGCATGTGCAGAGAAACTGCCCTTTATAAAACCATCAGACCTCATGAGACTTATTCACTATGATGAGAACAGCATGGGAAATCCTGCTCTCATGATTCAATTACGGGGTCCTTCCTACAACATGTGGGGATCATGGGAGCTACAATTTAAGATGAGATTTGGGTGGGGACACAGCCAAATCATATCAACATGGTAATTTTTTTTTTACTGCACATTTCCGTGGCTAGAAATCTCAGAGGTTAGGCATTCAGTGGTGAGGACCAGCTAGTAGAGAAGGCTGACCTCTGGCTAGTTTTGAGGATTAAAAGTATATTTTCAAAACTTGCCACTTTTGTTGAAGTACTCTGTTTTCTCTGAGAGAGATGATTGATATTTGTAGTCTGAGGTATTTTCCTAGAATCCCTTTGTTCAGACTTGCTGGATGCCTGAAGGAGGCTGGCTTAGAGCAATTTGAGAATTCTTCCACAACAACGTCTAAAATTTAGATGATTATCTTTAGGTTTGGAGAAAAAAAATGTTTCATAAGTTATGTGTTGAATAAATTCTTATTCTGCATTCAGCATCCTACTTATTTAATTTATATAAGTATTGTTTAATCTACACAAAACTCTTCAAGGTAGGTGGTGTCATCCCCATTTTACAGATGAAAGTAATTGGTATGTAGGAAGTTTTGGTCCCCAGCCAGACCACACAGCTCTAAGTGACCAAGTCAATGAGAGAAGTACAGGCTTATGATGCTTATCCTAACTATCTTGGGCCCTAAATATGGTTGGCATAACACATAACTCTTTGGGAAAGACTCTCTTAATGCACCAAGGTAGATATCAGGACCCTTATAATAAATTGTTTCCTTTTTATTGACTCAAAAGAAAATGCAACTCTGAATACTGTACATTAATAGGTTTTATGCGTAACTAATAGTTTGATGGGCTGCTCTGATGTCTGGTATTACAGCAAGTGACCATTAGATTGTAAGAAGAGGAAAATGTGCTTTATCCCTAGAAAATGATTGAATCCTTCCTAAAAGGTAAAGGTAAATATAGAAGATTGATTTAAAGGTCAGGGTTAACAAGCTTATTAATGACTGGGTTAAAATCGAACCCAATCCTTCCTTTTATCCAGATGAATAAATCATTTAGTTAAGTGATACCTTACATGGGTAGGCTCAGGCTTTACTTCTAGCCAAGGCAGAGATCTGATGAAGTCTTGTGCAGCACAGAACAGTAAGACAGCATGGGCTCCAGGCTAGAGGTTAAATCTTAGCTCTGCTCCTCACTGGCGGGGTAGCCTCGGCTACATTATAGGACTTCTTTCTACCAGTTGGACCAATTCTAAGTATGTGATAAACTCTCAAAAAAATTAGCTATTATAACTTCTAAACTAGAGGTTCACAACATTTTCTGAAAAGGGTCAGAAAGCAAATAGTTTAGTCTCTGAGGATCATAGAGTCTATGAAGCAACATTCAAATCTGACCATATAATATGAAAGCAGCAATTGACTATAAACAAATGGACATGGCTGTGTTCCAATAAAGATTTACATAAATAAGCTGATGGTCAGATTTGACTTGTGGGTCATAGTTTGCTGATCCTTGTTTTAATATAAACTACGTAGGAATACACACTCCAACCTGGTTGCAGTCCTCCCGAGGATGGAAAATAACTGCAGTGAAGGCTGATGCATGTGAAGCAGGACTAGTCTGTTCTACATTGAGACGAAAAGGACTGAGTTGTACAGAGTTAAATGGTCTCAAGTCAGGATTATTATTTGAAGTTTTAAAAATACAAGTCCCAGGGCTGGGCACAGTGGCTCATGCCTGTAATCCCAGCACTTTGGGAAACTGAGGTGAGAGAATTGCTTTATCCCAGGAGTTTGAGACCAGCCTAGGCAACTCTACAAAAATAACAAATTAGCTGGGCATGGTAGTACGCGTCAGTATTTCCAGTTACTTGGGAAGCTGAGGTGGGAGACGGCTTCAGCCCAAGAGTTTGAGGCTACAGTGAGCTGTGATGGTGCCACTGCACTTCAGCCTAGGTGACAAAGCAAGACCCTGTCTTTAAAAAATAAGAAAAATAAAACCCAAACAAATTCTAAGATGTCACCCAGAAAGGTGATGTGGCCTAGGAATCTGTATTTTTGTGGCAATTCTAATATGCAGAATTTTGCCTTGAATCTTTCCTGATTATTATAGCCACTTGGAGTTGAATGGTGAGTGGTATCTATCTACTATATTTTTCAGGCGTTGTCTTCAAGAGTCTATTAGAAAGACGTTTTGCTGCCTCTCTTGAGGACAAATCTGCCTTGAGGAACACCTAGAGCCCTGAGGCGACCACTGGAATTGTTGAAAAATCTTTCTTTTTAACAGACCCAAGTTCATCCTGGAAGTAAATTGAGCTGTAACTTGCCTGAGAGCATGAGCCCCCAGAGGATATCTCCACGTGGGCAAGACATGTGTCCGTGTGGAGGTGGAATACTAACGCTGCAACCTCCTCATTCAAAAACTAACAAGATGACATTTAACCACATTCCTGTGTTCCCTGGAAAGAGGTTAAGTTTTTGCTATGTGGAGAAGCAAAATTGTTTTGAAATTTTTCTCTGTCCATAGTCAATCAATCAATCAATCTGTCCATCTTCTCTTAAAACAAAACAAAACAGCCCTTTCTGGTGCTTCTTGCATGACTGCTGGTGCAAGTCTTGCTTTAGATTAATTCTCAGACCTCTAGTTTTTGCATATGTTCTTTCCTTTATTTAGGAGGTAAAAGTAAATACGTCACTGTCACCCAGTTTACTGCTTTTTATATATTGGATTTAAAATAAATGTTTAATGTTCAAACTGATGAAGCAGCGTATCATTTTGCTACTGGAAATGGTCAAGGCTAAATTGCTACCCAAATCAAAATGAGAAAGGCATGGCCCAGCTTCTTAGCCTCGTGCTGAAGGTGGAGCAACACTCCCATGGTCTTAGATTAGTCTGAATCAGGCAGAACAAGAGGATTTTCCCATCTGTCCTTGAGGACCATAGAGATTAGAGGATTATTTAGCTCCTCCTCTCTACTGTTGTAGAGTTACAGAATAACATATAACTGGGTATTAACAAGATTTTTTAATTTATGGGAATTAAATTTTTTAAAATATATTTTTAAATCTCTTAGATCAAGACAATTCTTTGTTACTCAACTGAGCTCTTTAAGGAGAAAAAGACATTAACTCAGCTACAAATTGCTTAGCTTTATGATTTTAATGGAGCAAAGGAAGCTGATTTATTAATAAAGTGTATTGTTGAAAGAGAATCTTTGTGGAATTTCGGACTGTGCAGCATATCCATTTTTATTGGCTTCACTTTGTTATGCTTTCAGAGCTATTTATAATATTATCCCTCTGAAAATTCCTTTCCATATTGTCATTTGTCTTCCATCTCCAGAAAGCTTCTCATCCAAATTAGAAAGAAGAAAAGTGAGTCTTTTTTTTCTTTTCTACACCTCCTTAAAGTCAATTGAAAGTGGCACCTCCTGGGAATGGGTCCACCTCTTATCCACGTCTGAAATTTCTTCTGCTCCCAGCAGAGAAAGGAAAAGGAACTTCTCAAAGATTTGCTCCAGGAAGTAGATCCTGGGCAAAATGTTCCCACTCCCTTCTTACTCAGAAGTGGTCTACTTTAATATTCTTTTATTTCAGCAAAATAATGTGAGAATCAAAGCCATCCTCACAGGTGTGCAACCTGTGCTGTGGCACAGAGCCCTGTGCTCAGAAGGGCCCACACTTGGTTTAATGCTCTGCTGTTGCCATCTTGCAAATCTTAATCATCTTTGAGTGAAGGGTCCCACATTTTCATTGTTCACTGGGTCCTGGAAATTATGGAGCTTGTTCTGGTGAGAATCAACATGTGAGAGAGTACTGAATCTTTTCCTCCGAATTATTTTCCTTCTGGGAAGAAAGAGAAAAGCAAAATGTCGAGCATTTTCTGAGCTCTTACCGTGAGTTATGGTCTATGCTTAGCATCTTGAGCAATCCGTTTCTTCCCTAAGCAACCCTGTAGGTATTATTGCTCCCATTTCACAGATGGGGACATTAAAGTTGAAGGAGAGTGGACATGTTCCAGGTTACAGAGCTACTGAGGGGTGAAGCTTTTTTTTATTTTTTATTTTTAAGCTGAGCTCTGCTTCCAAAGACTGCTTACCTTAATAGTTCATCATCAGTTCTCACTTCGAAATCAATAATTTAAACATTTAGCTAAACTCAAGTCCAACCACGTTCTCCAGGAAGATGATTTGGAAGGTTTGTGAACCCCGGCTCTAGGAGATAAAGTTGGTAGAGATTCTCCCTTTCAACGTGAATCCCCCATTTCCACCTCATTTCTATGTTTTGAGGGAGCACCTTAAATCTAGAAGGCTACTGCCCCTTACGCCTTCATGAAATCTTCAACTCTTTCGATATGTTTTGTTTTTCTCTTCCCAATATGCATCTCCCTTTCATGATGCAGCCTTTTGGTTTTCTTAGTGACCCTTCCTTTCCTCTGTCTTTGTTATTCTTGTGAAGTTGCCCTACCGCAATCCCAAACACTCAGAATCTTCCATGCTTTGGAGACCATCAGCCCAAATGCTTTTATGATTAATTGATTCAGAGACAGGAAACTTAGTGGAAGTCATTGGAAAAAAAGTAGCTTATTTTTTTTTTTTTCTTTTTATTTAGCTGAGCTAGAAAATGAGAATTAGGAGCTCCTTGTGTCTTCAAATTCAATCAGAGCCAAAAAATGGAGGAAGAAATATTCCTGATGCACTTGAGTCCTTGATCATTCAGATCCACTCTCTGGACAATCTGATTTCTTTTTTTCTTTTTCTTTTTTTTTAAAACAGAGTCTTGCTCTGTCGCTCGGGGTAGATAGAGTGCCACAGTGCAATTTCAGCTCACTGCAACCTCTACCTTCCAGGTTTAAGCAATTCTCCTGCCCCACCCTCCCGAGTAGCTTGGATTACAGGCGCCCAACATCACACCTGGCTAAGTTTTGTATCTTTAGTAGAGACAGAGTTTCACCATGTTGGCCAGGCTGGTCTTAAACTCCTGAGGCTCAAGTGATCTACGGGCCTTGATTTCAAAAATGCTGGGATTACAGGCATGAGCTACTGTACCCAGCCTTAGACAATTTCATTTCCTGACCCAAGAAAAGCCCGTTTTTAGCTTAAGTCACTCTGAGTTGAGTTTCTGTCACTTGTAGCTACACAAGTTCTGGCTAACATAAGTACCAAGTATACATGTCAAAGAAAAACAAACTTTTCCCAGTATCAATGTGGAGGGCTAGCCAAACCAGTAAACATTTGCATTCTTGCAACTTGCATTTCCTCTTCTGAAAAGTTGGGAATAATACTTAGCCTCATGTTAACAGGCCAACACACTGAGATCTGAAAAAAATCTCAAACTGGAAGAGCATGTGCTAAACAATCTCAATACTTCAATTTTTTTGATTCTTATAGCTCAACAACTTCTGTGACTTTTTTTGCGTCTAACTATAGCACAAAATTGTCTAGTTTTTTAGGAAAGGCATCCTCATGTTCTATAAGAGTAGGGTCTAAACTCTCATGAGTCACTATCTTCCCCCTTGCCTGGTAGAGTACTGCCACATTCTAAGTGATAGAAAACAATTTGCCGGAGAGGAGATCCAAGATGGCCGCATAGGAGCAGCTCAGGATTGCAGCTCCCAGTGAAAGTGCAGAGGCTGCTGCAGGTGATACCCAGAAAACAGGGCCTGGAGTGGACCTCAGCAGTCCTACAGCAGAGAGGCCAGACTGTTAGAAGGAAAACTAAGAAACAGAAATAACTTCATCATCAACAAACTAGACGTCCACTCAGAGGCCCAATCTGAAAGTCAGCAACTACAGAGATGACAGGAGGATAAATACACAAAGATGGGAAGAAACCAGCGCAAAAAGGATGAA
>PVKP010033382.1:0-25046 GCA_004027715.1 Plecturocebus donacophilus | reverse complement strand
AGAAGAAGTTTTTCAGTACCACTCATCTTTGGAGACTGGCATGAGAATTACGCAATGTCATGTTATATGCATAGCATGGCAGGTGGCACACAGCAGACAGTAATGTAGTATCAGTACTAGTGTTCGTGCAAATCACACCTACTTACACACAGAGAGGAGCTGGAGTATGACACCCAGATCAAGGGAGGTGAAGCCGGCCACTAGGGAGTAGACCCTGGTCTCTGGCCTTGTGAATAGAGGGGCTGCTTTTGCTTAATTTATTGGGGAGGGGGACTTCCCTGGAAGGAGCAGTTCTAAGCCCAGTTTCCTGACTCCCTTGCACATTTGGCAGACCTGAGAAAGTTCCAGTACAGGAATGGTCATTCCAGCAACCAAAGTTGCTGGTCATTTAGTCTTCCAACACAACCCTGTCTCAGAGGTATGTGAGCCATGGCTTGGAAATTCCAGCAAAGCCCAAATAACTATTCCCAAGCTCTAGCAAATGCAGCCAGCTCAATTCACCCGCCTCAGCCTCCTGCATACAGACTGGGCATGTCAGAGGAGCTCAGCAAGCACTGGACAAATGGATATATGGTGGAATGGGGGAAAGGGGATGTCAGGGAGTCAGGAGAACAACTGAGTGTGCAAAAATATTTCCCCTTGCGATGTTGGGCAGGCTTTTATTCACTTCCTGTTGGAGCCGCACAGCCTAGGTAAGATCGTTCTTTCACTAATTAAACCTAACCCAAACCTGCTGTGGCCTAATGCTCACTGCATGCTGCCAGAATGAATGAGAACAGACCTGACCACGACTGCATCTGCCACGCTGGGTGCTGCCCAGGATCAGTAATGAGTAACAAAAGTCTGGCCCCAGCCAGTGCCTGCTGAAAAGTCTGCCCTCAACCAGAGGTGCCTGCTGCCATTACCACCTCCACTGGGCAGAACATGATGCAATCCCACCTACTTGAGAGCAGAAGACAGAGAAGGCTTTCTGAAGCAAATGGAAGGTGTAATGTAAAAGCCGGGCCAGTGGAGCCAGGGGGAGGAGTGGTGTGCTACAAAAGGTCCCTCAGACTTCCTTGGAGAGGGGATAATTAGTAATAAACAAGTGCTTATAGATGGCTTATAAATGTGGCAGATACTGTTCTGTGAATTTAATATGTAATAACTAACTCAATTCTCACAAACACCCTTCCTGACAAGTATTATTGTGTCCATTTCATGGACAAGGAAACTGCAGCATAGGAAGATTGGGTAATTTGCTCAAGGTCGCACATCTAACAAGCCAAGGACAAGCTCTTAACCCTGACACTTCTGCACCCAGCCCTCCTCTGTCCCCCACACAGTACCTCACCCTGACTCTACTTCCACCACTCCCCTCATCTGGTTGACCTGTGAAACTATCTACATTGACCTATGTGTCTTCCCAGAACCAGGCAGCAACCCGGGCATAAGACCAGTGGCCCAGCAGGGACCTGGCACAGGGTGGGTGTGTTACATGACTTTAAATGAACCACCCCAGAAGAGGATCCCAAAGCAGGTACCAGAAAAGTCTGTGGCCTCATGCAACTCTATGGACTAAAGCTCTGAGCATGGAATTGGTATATGGAGCCTGAATGCCTACAGTCAGAAGACAAAGTGGCCCCTCCCAACCTACAACCTTCATAGATACAATCTCCCTTGTTCTCCTCACCTACATGGCTGAAAGTTTCGTCACAGCAGTCTCAGAGGCCATGTCGAACAAGCTGCTCTTCCCTCACCTGCACTGACATGGATTCTTGTCTCCCAGCTACTTAAAGACTTTGCATAGTTTCTTCTTGCCATACCATGAGCCAGAACTGTCCCTCCCACCAAAGCAGACTTTCTCTGAAATGCCACTGGGTCCACAGGCTCCATAGGCCACCTCAGGAGACCTGCTCTGCAACCACGGCCACCTCCTGGTTAGCTCCTCTGGCGGCTGCTCAGTCCCCCAGACCTCTTCTCAAAGACGGGGAAGAAGGGCAACACCAACAAATGAAAGCCAGGCTTTGTTCCCAAAGGGATGTTAAAATCCAGGACATGCTTCAAGTACAGACTTTCTTCAGGAAAGGAGAGTCCGGAGTGATTGAGTGCTCAGGGTACCCACACCTTTTTTATCTTTCAATTTTTCACTGGAAAAACATTTGAAAAGTGTCAACTCCATTTTCTGACATCACTCAACCTAGATAAGAGAACAAAGCAGCATCTTTCTAAATGATGGAGGATACCAGCATCAAAAATGAGAAACACACAAAGAGACGTGGGTGACTGGAAGAATATGCTGACCTCTGAACACACTCCCCAGGTCTCATTTTTAATATATATACGTTTTAAACAGCCCTGTTGAGGTATAATGGATATATTGGGTTGGGGCAAAAGTAATTATGGTTTTTGCCACTACTTTTTCTGGTTGGTTTATGTCTGTGTCCTATATATGTCTTTAAATGTTTTGTGTAACACGTTTGCCCTGTCTGAGTGGATCCAAGTTCTTGGTTATAATAGTTTCACCAGTTTCACCTGCGATCTTTTCCCTCTCTAATCAGAGTCCAAGCTGAGACTGGCAAGTGTTCTTTTGCCGTTTTACTAACCCACAGATTTAAAAAATATATATGCATGTATGTGTATATATGTGTGTCTGTGTGTGTGTGTTTGTGTATTCAAGATCTTCACTGGGTTCACCCTGAGTTAAAGGGTGGAGATACACACACACACACACACACACACACACACATGCACATATATATATGTGTATATACATTTGTATGTGTGTGTGTGTGTATAATTTTTGATGCTAGTATCCTCCATCATTTAGAAAGATCCTGCTTTGTTCTCTCATCTAGGCTGAGTAATGTCAGAAAATGGAGTTGACACTTTTCAAATGTTGTTCCAGTGAAAAATTGAAAGATAAAAAAGATGTGGGCACCCTGAGCACTCAATCACTACGGACTCTCCTGAAGAAAGTCTGTACTTGAAGCGTGTCCTATATATGTATATATACATATATGTGTGAACCCTCCTGAAGGGCTTAGGAAGGTTCACTGAGGAGATGGTGCTTAGGCTAAGCCTTACAGTTAAAATCCCAGGAAAATGGTTACTCCTTTTTTGTAGGGACAGACGTGGGTAAGGGATCATCACAGTGCCTTAAAATGCCGAAACAATTGATGTATTCTCTCTATTCCACCTCTCCTTGTTCCTTGTTTGGTGCCAGGGAGTTGGGTTGTGCATTGGCTTGCTATAAAGAGTGACAGGTCTGGACAGCTTCCAGCAGAAAATGGTAGACGACAACATGGGTGATGTAGTGGATCTTGATTACAGCCATCTTTGGGGCCTCCCACCCTCACTGATACGTATCATCTCTTGGTATTTCTACTGGAGAAGAGAAAGCAAAGAAACACTTCTAATGAGCTCAATCTGACCAAACTGTTTGGGGTTACCAGGTTCCTAAAGCATTCAAGTTTCTTACCTGCCTGCCATTGTACAGCCTGACTTAGCAGAGGTTTGGATTCAAAAGCTGTCCTTAGTGCCTTTGGATGAGAACTTGGAAAAAGTCACTCTTTTGGACACGGAGCCTTTCTTGCTACTGGAGCTTTGCTGTTCTCAGCACCTTCCTGGACAGAACCAAGCAGCTCAAGAAAGACACCCTTGTCTAAAGGAGGACGCATTTCTGTTCTGTGCATGGTATACGAAGATTCCGTAATGTTTCATTGGTTTCAGAAAGGGAAAGAAAATCCTGCTTTGGTAAAAATAAGAGCATCATTAAAGCCATTTCCTTCAATATGCAATTAGGGTAACAACCCACAGTAAGTTCCAACCGCATTAATATTCCTTAATTTCCTCATATAACACACAAGTCCCAGCCTAAGGCTATAAAGTAAGATCAGCTTCTCTGAGCACTACTGATATCCTGGTGCTGAAATGTTCTCTTGGAAAATGTGAAGATGTCTGACCACACTCATTTGAGCAGAATGTCAACAAGGGAATATTTTGTTTGTCTCTTTTAAAGAAAAACAAAAGCGACATGATCATGAACTTAATTAAAGTTATTTGTAATGATCTAATTAGGCTTATAGCACTGTGCCTATTCACTCTGGCCAGGGACATTTCTATCTTTTAAAGGATTGGTAGGCAGAGATATCATGTGCTCTGCAATTTTACCTAATCCTTAATTTCATCTCCTGACAAAGTGAGGCCACGCATCTTCGTGTTCAGGTAATTGCTTTATCAAATGGCTTAATTGTGCATTCAACAGAACTGACAACAAGAAGGTTATTCTTCCTAATGTGTTTTTAACAAAAGCACTAACTAATTACATGGCATTCTACTCAGGGCATTTGAGAAGAAGAAATGAAATCCTATTCTTCAAATCTTGGTTAAATGCATGTTTGCATATAGAACATAGAAATAAGTGGTAAAATAATTAGTTGAATTGCTTCCTTCTGCTCTAATTTCATGACTAATCTGCATGCTTAAGTAGTCTGTGTAAATTGTGTGAATGTATTTTCACAATGGACGATGTCTGAACATCTGTGCTTTCTGAAAATGTCACAATAACCATTTTCCCTGAATGTTTATCTTCAGAAGCCAAAAAAACTGTGTTATCTTGGCATGTTCTAAGAAGAAATAAATTCTGGGAGAACTGAGGACAGATGTGTTGCATGATCAGAAGAAAGTATTAAAGCATTAGGTCAAATGGTTTGAAAGCATCCTGAATTAAAATGACACTAGATCATGTTCCCGTAGATGAACTTCCTCTTCAACTAAACAACATGTCTAGTATAAAAACTTTCCTTGCATGCCCCTCTATGCCTGTCATTCCTAGAAACACAATATGCCTTAATACATTCTTACCAGCTCAAACCAGGGTCATGAGGCCAAAGCATTTAATGAGGCTAACATATCTAATATTTAAAAAGGTGGTTGGGTGGTACACTACTCATTAAATTTTATTCATCCAGTATAAACTCTCTTCCTTCTGCTTCTTCTGCTGAAAAAATCTTACTCTTACTCATAGTGAAGGTTGGGATGAAGATCATGTGACCAGAATTGGCCAATCATAGGGCCATATCAGCCTGGCTATAATATTTAATTAAGGGAAGGGCACATGATTCAAAATGAGCCGGTTGGAATCTTTTTTGAAGGTTAAGACATGGGTAAATTTCTTTGATATTACTAGGCTGAAAGTAAGTGAATCTGGGGCTGTTAAAATCCCTATTCTCCACTGAGGGAAGAAAGACTCTTTGCAGAATAAAGCCAAATAGAAGCAAACAAACATGAGAGATGGAAAGAAATGGAGTCGTGACGACACGGAATTTTTCCTTCTTTCTCTGAAGCCTGGCTACCCCAATATAATTTCTAGACTTTTATGCCAGTAAATCTCCTGTTGTGGGTTGAGTCATATTTCTGTCATTAAAATCAAAAGCATCCTGATATCACAGCTAGTATTTTACATTACTTTTCAGATGGTTTTTGACTCATGGAAGTAAAAATTGCAGCTCTTGAGTCAGACCAGGGTCAAATATCTACTCTGCTACTTACTAATGGTATTGACCTCAAAAAAGTTGTATAGCTTTAGTTTTCTCATTTTCAATTCAGGACTAATAATAGTGCTTACCTTATAGATTTATTGTGAGAGCGAAATGAAATAATACAGAAAATAAAACTACAGCATTTAGCACAATGTTATAGTACTTAATATGCTCAATAATTACTGTTTTTCTGTTGTTATTATTTAAATATTACTGTGGTAGTGACTGCTGGATAACCCCAATATCTACTCTGTCCTTCTTTTTATTTTTTGACACAGACTCTTGATCTGTCACCCGCACTGGAGTGCGATGGTGTGATCTCAGCTCACTCAACCTCCAATTCCTAGATTTAAGCTATTCTCCTGCCTCAGCCTCCTGAGTAGCTGGGATTACAGGCATGTGCCACAATACCTGGCTGATTTTTGTATTTTTAGTAGAGACAGGGTTTCGCCATGTTGGGCAGGCTGGTCTCAAATTCCTGACCTCAAGTGATCCATCTGCCTCGACTTCCCAAACTGCTGGGATTACAGGTATGAGCCATCATGCCCAGCCTTGTCCTTCTTTTAATAATGTAACTTTCCAATTTTGCCTGGATACATTGCTGCCTATAATAAAAATTACATCCCCCAGCCTCCCTTGAAGCTTGCAGTGGCCTTAGGAAGTTCTGGCAAGTGGGATGTAAACAGAAGTAACACCGGTCACTTGGATGTAAACAGAAGTAACACTGGTCACTTCAGAATTGTGTCCCCTTTCTTTTCCTCCATCCTACTGGCTGGGTGTCACAGCCATCCTGGACCCAGAGACAGAAGCTCAACAACTCCAATTACTGAGAATGACAGCAGGCTAAAAGAATCCTCATCATTGCCATTCTGGAGGCTGCACTTCAGCCTTGGGCTGCTTACCTTGGTAAATGTTTATAGGAGACATAGCTAAAATGTAATCCCTTTATAAGCCTCTGTTTCATTTGGGCTTTTGTTATAGCAACTACAACCTATATCCTAACTGATGCACAATTAATATTTTAAATATTACCCCCACTGGCTCTTTCTAAAAGCCCTGTGAATCAGAAAAGAGGATGATTCTAATAAAACTAGGGCATGAACTCTATTTAAACTAATGATTGAGGATTTTTCACATCATGTAAACTAGCTCTTTTTATTAAATGATATTTGGCTAAGGAAAAAAGGTTGGAAATGAACAGGGACTGAGAGGGAAAAGGTAAAATTGGGGCATCTGACATTGAGTGTGTGTCCCCAGCCCTCGAACTGTTGAATGTACAAAGCAAAATTGTGTGGAGTGGGCTAGATGCCACTAAGCACTTCTCCAAACATACACAACTTCACGTGTTGGTTTTTTCCAAGCAACAGTCATATGGTTTGAATCTGTGTCCCCACCCAAATCTCATGTTCAATTGTAATCCCCAGTGTTGGAGGTGGGGCTGGTGGAGGGTGATTGGACTCTGGGGGCAGATCCCCACTTTGGTGCTGTTTTTGTGATAAGAGTTCCCACGAGACCTGGTTGTTTAAAAGTGTGTGGCATCTTCCTCATCTCTCTCTCTTCCCACTGCTCCTGCCATGTAGGATGGGCCTGCTTCCACTTGACCTTCCACCATGATTATAAATTTCCTGAGGCCTCCCCAGAAGCAGAAGCCTGTACAGCCTACAGAACTATAAGTCAATTAAACCTCTTTTTTCTTCTTTTATAAATTACCCAGTCTCAGGTATTTCTTTATAGCAGTGGGCTCATACAAACAAAATGAAAATAATAAAAATCTACTACCCAAATGCCTTATGGCAGGGTCCTCGACCCCAAGGCCATGGATTGCTATTGGTCTGCGGCCTGTTAGGAACCGGGTGCACAGCAAGAAATAAGCAGTGGGCAAGCCAGCATTATTGCCTGAGTGCCACCTCCTGTCACATCAGTGGCAGCATTAGATTCTCACAGGAGTGCAAACCCTACTGTGAACTGCACATATGGGGGATCTAGAATGCATGCTTTTTATGAGAATCTAATGCCTGATGATCTGTCACTGTCTCCCATCATCCCCAGATGGGACCATCTGGTTGCAGGAAAACAAGTTCAGGGCTCCCACTGATGCTATGTTATGGTGAGTTACATTGTTATTTCATTACAACAAAATAATTATGCAATATTGTGTATTACAATATAATAACAATAGAAATAAAGTGCACAATAACTGTAATGTGTTTGAATCATCCCCAACTATCCCCTGCCATGGTCCATGGAAAAACTGTCTTCCACAAAACCGGTCCCTGTGCCAAAAAGGTTGGAGACCACTGGCTTATCGGACTGTTGGTGTCCACTGTGATCTATCTGCACGAGACTCTTTTTCCCCCTACCACCCAAGAGCACACATAGATGAAATCAGGATTTCAACATCTAACCTCCCCTCAGTGCTGCACAGATGGGAACATCCAGTGACTTGCCTAATTGCTGCTGCTGCTGGTCTTATCTTTGGTGCCATTGCTATTATTGTGTTCCAGCCTGTCGATGCACAAAATGTGCAAGTGCAATCTTCTGCCTTCAGTTTCCAATAATTTTATTTTCCGCTTAGTCAGAAGCAAGGCCCTCACCAATAAGTCATTTGCAAGTAAAGCCAATTTTAAACCCATAGTTCTGGTGGGAGCAGGGTGATCCAAAAAATACTCCTGAAAACAGCAACAGTCTCAACTCTGCTTAAAAAAAGCAGTTACACATAAAAACCTCCTATGCCTGACATGGTCACAGGGTCATAAAAGCCTGTGGGAGATTGAGAAGTCATGCTGAGCTTAAAGCCAGCTTGAGAAGTCTTCCACATCCACACCCCTGATTTGCTCTAACCCTGAGAATAGCCTGTTCTTATGAAATGTCGGCCAATACAGACTCTACTTGCCAAGAACTTCAAACATGACCTTTACAAGGTAGCAATTGTTGGAAACTATTAAGATGCCTCTGAAAAAATAATATAATCTGCAGCGACAATATGCTGAAAGAAATGCCAACCCTGTAAAGCAAGTGCTCTCTCCCCCTCCCTCACACGTGCACAGGCAGAAGGGAAGAGAAACATGTTCCTCCACAGCAGCTCTTAACTCTGCATCTCTCTTCTGTGTCTAAACATAAATGAGCCATTTGCTAATTGTTTAACAGCAATTAAGGAAGAGAATGTCAAGGGGAGGGGAGTGAGGGCAGACAGGTGTTTGCCTGCTTGGTCACTGATTACCAGCAGCGAAGCTGATGCCAGAGAACAGAGCTGGCTCCCACACCTCACCTGAACCATCGGTTCCCCCGAAGATGACTGCTTATACCTCCAAACTGGTTGAGGTGGCCCTGCTCCGTGTTCCTGCAGCTTCCCATACATCCCTTATCCGAACACATATTCTCATGAAAGGAGGCTGCTTTTCAATTTGTCTACCTTCCTTGTAAGTTCCATGAACACTGGGGCTTTGTCTATTTTGTCTCTTGCCATATCCCTAATATTTAACACAATGTATGGCACGGAGGAAGAAAGAACTCAGTACATATCGAATTTCTGAAGGCATTAAAGTCAGAAATTGACTTCAGTCTTCCTTGCTATAAAAATGCAATATCAAGAGTAGTTAAGAAGTTATTAGGGTGATCCATACGGCCTGGAAGCCAAGTGAAGGGTCAGAGTCTATATCACACTCTCAAACCAGCTGCACAGTTTGGCCTTCCATTTGTCAATTCCCTGTAGTGCCCTTCTGTTCCTTATCTTTTATGGATTATGCTTTATAGTGTCTGAATAAACATTTATTGCCATGTAACATCTTATATCCCTTCATCTCAAGGCTCTATGCCTTCCTGTGCACTTTATCTTTGATCCTGAGAAAGTCACACAGCTCTCAGTGGTGTCCCTGCTCTCAGGGCATTAGAAGAGGCCTGCTGTAGATGAAGACTCCTCAATGCAACCCCCACTTCTAGAGGCCTCTGACTATTGGGGGCCCAAAAGCAGAAGGAAAGCTTGTTTGATGCTACCTGAGGACAGACACCAGCATCAAGGACAGAGGATGCTCAGGCTTCTTCCTCTACCTGCCCCAGCAATGATCCCACAACTATGGAACCCATCTTCAAGGGGTGAACAATTCACCTAGAGAACTGTGATTATTTATTATGGAGTATGGGTTTCCCTGGTAATGATGGGATGGGGGCAGCAATATATTTTTGCCAAAACTAATTTTTATGAGTTTGACTTAATGACACTGAATCACCTCCAGCTACACAGGCATCATGCTCTCATCTGTTCTTTGTATCCTGACACCGATGATCCAAAAAAGGCTCTAACCCCATGGGATGGGAAGTCATTTGCTCCTTTACAGGTAACTAATTCAGTCTTATTAATTGAGCATCTACTGGTGGTCTCCAACAGCTTTGTCTGTGAGGCTAAATCATCTTTTTGAACCTCCATAAATAAGTGGCCATGTATTTAGGAGCAATGACTAAAACACTCCAGTAGTAAATCCAACCAGACTGAAATAGGCCCCTTGGAAGGAAGCCTCATTGAATGCACAGGGTCTAGAATCGTCCTCTGCTTCAGAAGTCTTGAGCAATCAAAGCAGTTTCTGTTTGACCCACTATGTTAAGAAAGAGAGAGCACAAACTTCTAGATGTTCACGTAAGACAGAAGACTCGCACACGAGTACCAAGAATCAACACCCATGCCATTCCCACTGCAGCTGTGCCCCTCCCACCACTCTTTTTCCTTTAATTTCAAATAGAAATGAGTAGGTCATAGATACCCAGGCAGGAGGCCATGGTGTAAAATTGCCACAGCTCTTGTCTTTGGGGCTTCAGTATATCCTATATGGAATACAGGAGAAGAATACCACAACCTTTGGTAAGAGGGCTTTAGACATCTTCTTCTGCCTCAGGAAAAGGGTTCAGCAGGTCTGGGAAACTGAGAACTTGGTTAGGCTTGTGCAGGAATTCAAAGACACTAAAGGAACATCAGGATGCTGTTTGGGAAGTTCTGAGGGCCAGGCCCATCAGTAAGCACATGCCACTCCTCTTATGAAGAATTATGAGTCACTGGAAAGGGGTCTTCCCAATCCTAATCCTGACTCTCAAACCAGCTATTTACCAGTAAATAGTAAGGCAATCTTAATGTAACCAAAAAGTCAACTTTCCTGCCCAGACTACCAAGAGGCTTTGACCAACGAACATTTCCAGAGATATTCCCTGGGCAGACAGCATTTCAACAATGTCTGACAGGTTACCACTGCTCTTTGCAGCTCAAGGTTCACAGAGAGCTGGCATTTTAAACTCCTTCTACAAATGAGAGACAGAGGTGAGCGAGCAGGTTTTTGCTGGGGTTTGATGTACAATATGCCACTTGCCCAAACAGTCCTGAGTACTCACTGACATCTCATGGCTCATGTCCAGTCTCAGGCTGAGGATCAGACAGTCTGCTCCAGAGCTGGAAGGAATAATCTGAACAGCACAAACAGGATCTTCACAAAGACAAAAACATTGCAAGGAGTGGCTAAGTCTCTGCCAGAGCCCCAGCTTGGGCATTCAGCTAAGCAGCTTGGCCCAGGATGGGGATGACTTGTTTTTTTTTCCAACTGCAAAGCTCTCTCCACCCCACTGACTCAAATCCGAGGTGGGTTATGCAGTCTGGAATCTCCCTATTCTTTCTCAGTTAGACTCTTTGCTGGCTCCTCTCTCTGTAACGATATTTTCTGAGCAGCCACTATGCACTGCACCCCATGCCTGAGCAGCCACTATAAACGGTCTCTGCCTCTGGGATCTCATATTCTTAAGGTGACTGCAATACTGAGTCAAGCCTGGAATTGCCAGATCATCTTCTCATCTTTCAGGCTGGCTAAGTGTCCCTACTTAGATGGTTTCAACATCCTCCCTCTCTTCCTCATCTCATGTCTCTCCACAGGGGCATCCTCACAGTTCTTCAAACACATCACACTGCCTTACTGCACTGGCCCATGCTATTTTCTCTATCTGGAACATTCCACTCCTCCACTCTCAGTTTAAAGGACACCCCCTCAGAGATGCCTTCCTGGATCACCATGTCCTATAAAACAGGCCTCTCTCCAACCCTCTGTCTCAGAACTATGCTTCATAGCAATTACTAAAATTTGAAATTACATATTGATTTGCTCAGTTGCCTATTTATTTCTGTGCCCCCTACCAGAAGCTAACCTCCAGATAAGCAGGAATGGTATCTGTCTTATTCCCCACTGTCCCCACCCCATTTTTTGCATGGTATGTAGAACAACTGCATTTGTGTTCAGTACTGCGTTAAGTAAAGTTGCTGAACAAATGAATGAAAGATTATTTCTTTGGTAAGTGACCTGGAGCAGGAGCAGGCAGGCTCTGGAGGGTCCTGTTAGTAATGACAGAGCCTGAGGCTGAGCTCAGTTCTAGTGGCAAGGGAGAGCTAGCATTTTTAGCAGAGAAGACACAGACTTTTATTACAGAATTTCCCCCTCTTCTGATATGTGGAAATGGACTTTGGGGTAGCCAAAGGGGCAGACTGGAGGTAGGGAGACCTATTAGAAGCTTCCTGTAAATACTGATATCCTCACTACTAAAAGTGTGGTCTGTGGACCAGAAGCTTGTCCATCGCCTGGGAAACTGCTAGAAGAGCAGAATGTCAGACGCTGCCATCTCGGAATCTTCATTTTAACAGCTTCTCCAGGTGATTATTCACACACCTAGGATCTAAGTGAAAGACAATGATGGCCTGATCTGCCTTTGGGAATGGGTGCTAGAAATGACTCATCAGTGTCCCCTTTAAATCTACCATTCCAGATATGGCTAGGGTGTCAAATGCAAGTCCTGTTACTACAAACTGTCAGAAATGTTTAATCTATTAGGGGCTAAAAAGAGTAAGGGGACAGGGAAGTGTGACTTTGGTTGAGGTGACATGGGCTATGACTATTGAGAAAGACATACCGGCTACAATCTTGGACAAAGAATTTCTAACTCACAGGACAGGCCTGGAGTTAGAGAGTTAAGGATTCCTGAGTCTGGCCATGAAGAAGAGTCAACTCTTTTATTCCCACCATATTATAAATTTCCTTAACACCTAGCACAGGGCCTGGCACTAGAAATGGCTCAAATGATGCCTGTTGAATGAACCAAGGAACCAATCAAGCAATGAATATGCTATTGAATCCTCAAGCAGATTCCATGGGTCTGAGTACAAGCCAGACATAAGTACCTTCTTCTTCGTGAGAAACACATTTTTCTTCTCCTTTGTTAGAAAACTGTGAACATCTGGGAGGATAAAACTCAACTATTAGTGGACAAATATATAAGAATATACAACCCATGCATCACAAAATCAGTATGGAAAAGTGGTCACAGCCTCCAAATAACCCCGGTAAGTCTCTGAGGACAGCAAGCAGTGAGGGTCATCATGGATCTGTGACATCTCCACGGTGTGAGAGTCAAGGTGGTGAGGGGACCATAGAGAACAGAAGTCGCTGACTGTCTGTACAGTGGGAGCATAACAAGGAGGAGGTCCCTGCAGAAAGGCCCGAGAACCATGTGGCCGTGTGGCCAGGAGTGACCACAATGTCCCCTACAGCAACTCTCTTTAGTCACGAACTCCACTCTGCAAGTTAACCTTACACAGAAAAACAGGAAGACAGATGAAAACGGCGCAGCTCTGGCTGGAGGAGACTGGGAGGGCCAGAGCTCTACTCCATCCCCGTGTCTTACAGAAAACCCTGACACACATACCCATACGCTGGCTCCTTTGTGCTAGCACAGTGTTAGACCCTCAGGGGGTGGTTGTCAGACACGAAAATGAAGAAGCAAACTGTCATCAATGCGATGGTTTCCCTTTAGTTCACCATCCTGGTGAAATGCACCCATTCTCAAACACAAATGGCCACACCTCACCCAAGAAGCATTCTAAGAACAAATTATCACCTCCTTTCTCTACTTCCATAACCCCTGCCTCCCTGCCTGTAAATCTTATTATTAGGGCTTAGGTGAAATGCTCCTCTGGAAGAGGCCTTTCCTCATCCCTCCAAAAAATATAAATAGACATATTTTATCCCAGCCCCTTTTTCTATGAAACAATTTTCTTTTTGTTGGTTTGAGTTAAAATGACCTGTTACACACTTGTCCGTACCCCTATTAGTCTGTAAGTCACTGAGATACCCCCCAGAAAAGAACAATGCCTTATTTGGGGCCTCTGCAGGGCCAGGTGCATTCTAGATGTGCAGTTAAGTGTGGATTAAGTGTGCAGTGACATCAAATCCCTTCCTTCTGCTGTACTGGCACAAGGCAGCATCCCGAGCCTCCATTACTGGTTTGCTCCCCATCAGCCGAGCTATGTGACTTGCATCTTTTGAACAGCTGGCTATCTCACCTTCTCCAGGAAGCTTGTTTAGATTAACTTCAGGATCACATGCCACTCTCAGACCATCCTTTCTTCTTACCCCTCAACCAGCCCAGTTACACGGGATACAACATTTTTATTTTGCTTGTCTGCATGGCCAGAGAACATCTCTGAGTCTGTTCACACAGCAGCTTCTCAAGGGCAAGGCCTGGAGCCCACCAAGCTTCCCAAGCCCCAGTTCTGGCACAGAGACGTGTTAGAACAAGCCGACATGAAGTATTTTTGATGACGAAAGACAAGAAAACCAACCTTGGATGTGTAGGAGTGGCCATCTGAGCCGCAGACCATGGCTGACTGTGCCACGGGACAGGGCTTGCACTTGACCAGATTCGAAGGTCCAACCCAGTGTTTATGGGCCATGTTTCCCTTCTTTTGCCTAAAGAGGAGAAAAAAGGGGGTAAATTAGTTGAAGTTCCAGATCCTATGGGTCTTTCCTCTAGGTTCCCATAATAAAAGGCCAAATAAATAAAAGACTATCCAGCCAGGCTGAAGGATCCTGCAGGAGTCAGCCAGCACTCCCATTTGCTCCAAATCACTGACAGGAGGCAGAGGATGTTGTCCCAGAAGCATAGGTTCAACAAAACAGATGGACTAAGGAAAAGGATGTAGCCATTGAAAACGTGACTACTGACATGGAAAGAGTTTTAACAACACATGGAAAAAAAACAGTGAGGGAATATGGCTTAATCAGCCCCAATACTGTATGTGGCATATTAAGGGTGCCCAGAGGACAGCACCCCAAAGTCTGAGACTCTCCTGGAGCTCACAGGCAGCCTTTTGTGTAGATGACATACAGGTAACTCAATAAATGCTTTACACAAAAGCACATGTCTGAACACATCTGAAAGACCATCACAGCTGTAGAAAACCTTCTCTGGATATATTTTAAAGCAATTTCAGTCCAGCTTCCAATCTGCCATTTGATAGAGGCTCTGAGGTGATGTCATTTTCAACTGTTAAAATAATCAGAATTCTACTCTTTCATTCCAGCTCAAGTTTCCCCCCATTCTAACCTTTGTCATAATGATAAATGGCGCTATTAGGATGGCTTATGTCCACGGAAGGAACCCCATCACTGTATCATAAACCACTGAAATAAAGGCCCGCAGTTACAGCCACCCTTCCTCTCTTAGCTGAAGCTTTTCTCCCAGCAAATGGCTTGGAGCGATTCCCAGGGCTCTGGGCTGAGTTCTGGTTGAAGGATACACGTCTCTAGACGGCCCATCAATCAGGCAATTACTGTGCCTTTGAAATGTTTGGCACTGGATTTCCTGATGGTTAGTGCTTGGGCTCTGGAGTCAGAAAGTACAAGTTCAAATCTCAACTCTGTCATTCACTCACAGTGCGACCTTGGCAAGGTACTTAATGGAACAAATCTCGGTTTTCTCATTAGTAAAATGGAGGAAAATAGAATTGAGTTCAAGTGGATATTATGAAGATTAAATGAGCTGATGTATCTAAAGTACTCAGCAGAGTGCCCGAAAAATAGGAAGCAGTAAAAATGGTAGCCATTATTACAATTATTACTTGCCCTTACAGGTGGGGGTATGGAGGATGAATTACCATTGCTATAGAAATGTGACTAATTCTCAGTCCCCAGGATTGGAATGGCATTTAAATTTCAAAATAATTCATGGAAGCAGAAAAAGGAAATCTTTCTGGTAGGTAATGGAATGAATCACCAATCCACAGGAATTCAGGTTTGGTGTCTAGGGTAACCTACCTTCTTCCAAATGAAGAAAAGTGATCAAAAAAAGAAAGATGCATAAAGCAAAGAGCACCATTAATTTGGCTCTTATTCTACCTCAAACCTACTCTAGCAATTTGGGGGAGGTGGTAGGAGGAAAAAGGTTTGTTCAGGGAACAGCCTTTGAGGGTGACATCAGAGAGGATCCGCAGGTGCCCACAGCATAACACTTAGGGTCCTCAGGGATCCTAGACTGGACAGGCCACAGGGCTGAGCCTGTGACTAAACAACCAGAGAAGAAAGTCCTGTGAGTGTCCCTTGAAATCACCTTGCTTATTCAACTTGCTTGTCTTACTAGTCGGGGAAACTGAAACTCAATGAGAGCCAGAGTCTTGCCTAAAGCCTTGGAGCTGATGAGTAGCTAGACTTGGGATGGCATGCATGCAGCTGCAGAGAATGTCCAGGGATGTGTCTCTCTTCCTTAGTCCGTCTCAGCCCAACCTACTTTACCAACTTGAAAATTGTGTGAGGGCATCCATACTTGTGTCATTTGGGGCCTTCTCTCCAACACCTCACTGCTTTCACAGCTGCTGCTCACCTTGGCTTTGCCCTCTGGAATTGTTTAAAGTCTATTATTTGCATTTATATTTTACATGGACATGAGGTCTCCTATTATCCTTCACCAAACACTCTTTCAGGATTTGTTCTAGACTACTGGTAGAGGGATGGTGGGCAGGACTCTTTGTGGTGAATGAGCGGGCTGTCAGCATGGGGTTAATCTTAGGGTACATGATTCCTTCAGCAGAACACCACACATTTATCATCATTCACACAGCACATTGACACTGATAATGAATCAGCAAATGCAGGGAGAAGTTCTGGCATCTGGCAGCCCTGATCCTGGGTCAGTCCCCAGAGTGCTTGTCTACAGCTGAAGCAATTCTTGTTATGAGTTCCCAGAAAGGGGCTATAAAGTCCAAAGAGTGGGCAGCTTCACTGGAGCAGACATAGCCGTGTACGATGATGCCCAAGAGGAAAAAAGCCTAAGGGAGCTTAGCCAAAGGCAGGGGAGGGAGATGTAAACACTGAATCAATAGCTTTGAAGAAAAGATGGAACCAGCTATCAATCACCAGTTAATGACTAATCATCTCTATCACTGGATCTGAACTTTACCATTAAAGTAAGTTTAAGGGGAGGCAAAAAGGTGAGGCTGACTGGTGCCTATCAGAGGGCCTGGTGCATCCTGGATGCTAAAGGATCCCTGTGGGGTGGCAGTGGGGTTCCTGATGTGGTGACCATTACAGTGGTAACTCAGCAGTTAATCACAAAATCACAGAATGTCAGAACCAGAAAATGCCTTAAAACTACTCTACTTCAACAACTTTATTTTCTAACTGAGGAACCAGAGACATAGAGAGGAAGTGACTTTCCCAGTATCACCAAGAAATATGGCAAAGTTACATCTATATTTGCTGAGTGGAAGTTGTTCGGGAAACTACCGCATCAATCTGGGACTATTTTCTTCCTGTTTTAGCATCTGTGCTTTCATTACTAGTCTTTAGTTTTGAAAATAATACTCCTTTGAAACACTGTTCCTGGCTCTATACCTGCAGAGGAGTAAGCTGGACATACTTGGTATCAGGTGGTTATGAATCATCCAGGTAAAACCACTTCTCCTAGGACACCTTGGGGGCTTTGGGTACAAAGGCCAAGCCATTCTGAATGCTTTCAATTCTTTTTTTTTGAGACGGAGGCTTGCTCTGTCACCAGGGTGGAGCACAGTGGCGTGATCTTGGCTCACTGCAGCCTCCGCCTCCCGGGTTCAAGCAATTCTCCTGCCTCAGCCTCCTGGGTAGCTGGGCCTATAGGCGCATACCACCACCCCCAGCTAATTTTTGTATTTTTAGTAGAAACAAGGTTTCACCATGCTGACCAGGATGGTCCCCATCTCTTGACCTCATGATCTGCCTAATTTGGCCTCCCAAAGTGCTGGGATTACAGGCGTGAACCACCATGTCTGACCTGAATGCTCTCAATTCTAATGAAACAAGAATACCTGTTAGAAGGGGGAAAACTCAGCTGTTGCTTACCTCCACAAGGTAGAACTCTAGTAGAGATGGCACATGATTTTGAAGTCTCTTTTGAGAGGCAAATTATGTAGTTACATACAAATATATGTAAGCCCAAGGAGGCAGAAATTCCCTGACTATTGTATATTTTAATCCCACAATTCAGTGCAAATCATAAAAAATAATCCAGTCAAGGCAAGAGACTAAGATTTTTAACTCGAGATATTTCCATTCTTGAGTCAATGAAGAGTGAAATCCAATGAAGGTGTCTTGATGGGATTTCTATGCCCAATGTCACAGATATTCATCAACTGGGGTGACACAGCAATTTAAGTCTAAGAGGCAGGTCCTGTCAGCCTTCTCATTGGCCAGTGAGCCCTAAATCCACCCCAGACCAGCTGGTGCCAAGGGGCAGCCACATCTCCTGCAGGCTGATGGCACCACACACAAAATCCCAACCCTCCAACCCTCCAGCCCTCCACGATGGCAAGAAGACAGATAATCAACAGGTCACTGACATTTCTTATTCCTTTTTGTTCAACCATGTATTCTCAATCTGTTTAAAAATGTATACTCCAATTCCCAGCATTATGTTTCTGGGAAACAGAGGAATGATTCTCAGGTAGAAGTCTAATCATGTGATTATCATGCTTAAAACCTCTACCTTCAGCTGGGAGTGGTGGCTCACGCCTGTAATCCCAGCAGTTTGGGAAGCCGAGGATCACCTGAGGTCAGGAGTTCGACACCAGCCTGGCCAACATAGTGAAACCCCACGTCTACTAAAAATACAAAACATTAGCTGGGTGTGGTGGCAGGTGCCTGTAATCCCAGCTACTCAGGAGGCTGAGGCAAGAGAATAGTTTGAACCTAGGAGGTGGAGGTTGCAGTAAGCCGAGATCATGCCATTGCACTCCAGCCTGGACTACAAGAGCGAAACTGTCTCAAACAAAACAAAATGTAGCAAAAAAACCCTCTCTATCTTCTCTTTACTTCCTGGGGCATAGTCTACACTCCAAACTTGGGTACTAAACTGTCCCGGCCTTCCTTCACAGGCTCCCTGTCTGCCTGCTCCCCTCCCTGACACCCTCATGCACACTGACCACAACCAACACCAATTTTTGCTCCAGCCACTCTCAGTTGTTTCCCATGTGCCATCATGTGGGTTTTTCTTGGCCTGATACACCTTCATTCCCACTCACATTTCTCCCCTTCATCCACCTTTCTCAAAGGCCTGGCTATAATATCAGTTCCCCAGGAAGCCTGAGAGGCTCCCCCACAGGCAGTCAGGCTGCATTCCCACTCCACCATAGCCTTGTGACCAGTTCTGGTTGGGCTCTCTGACTAATTTCCAAGCAAGCACCTTGATTTAACTGACAAAAGATTAAGAGGTTATTATTCCAACAGGACATGGGGCACACCCAGGTTAAAAGCCTGGGAAGCCCATCCAGGACACCTCCCTCCTTCTGTTCCCAACAGTTTTCCCTCCATGTAGTCCTACTAAATTCTATCTCCACTTAAGTGTCTCTTCCACATGTCATGCAAATTCAAGTCTACAGGACTGGACAATTATTTTCCGCCTGCATAACAATGTCTATTCCTGGTTCAAACTTCAAATCCATTGCTTTCTGTGAAATCTTGCTGACTCTGTACACTTCATCCCAAGCAGTTAACCATGGCATTGTTTATTCCAACATTATACGCTGTTCAGACCCAACTCTGGCATTCACTACAATGTGAAAGCTCTTTTTGTGTCTATCTTCCTCAATATACTACGTGCTCCTTAAGGGAGGTGACTGGGCCTTAATCATGCTTGTGCTCCTCGTACTTAGAAATATGGGTAACACTTGGCACATGGTCCTACTCAGTGAATAAGTGAACATATTAATTTGGACCTTTAGAGCTTTCTTTTATTTCTGAAAATTATTAGCCCTATGGTGAAGACAAAAATGGTGTGCTATTTTAAGAAACAAGAATTCAACAGGCTCTTGTTTCCAGAAATCCTAATTCAGACTCAGAAAAGAAAAAACATTTAGTAAAAATCCCACAAAACTCTGGAAACAAGTGAGCAGTGGGTGGAGGGAGCTCCTCTGTGTACCAGCGGGCAGAAGTATTCCCATACTCTAGAAGTCTGACAGTCTCCAAAGCTGTATGAGGATCTCTGATGACGTGGTTCCAAACTGTCAGCAGATAACAGTCTTCAGGATTCAGGAATAGTAAGTCAGAATGCTGAAATAGTGTTTTTCTATATTTCTCACAATATTTTATTATGTATTTTTTAAATAATCAAGAAATATTAACTTTAGTAGTATTTATAAAGAAATGTAGCCTAGAGTGAAAATTCAGACACTAGGACCTGTCAGCCAACATTATTGAATGATACTCAGTTAACATATCATTTGGATCTTCTAACAAGTTAATAGTACTGCCCAGAATCGCATGTTGATACTGTCAAATTGAAGACTTACTTTGCTGTAAAACAATTCTTTGGGACATCACTCAGAGGATTTTTATAAAATATACTATTGAAACAAATCTATTAATATTCATTCCAAGAACAACTCTCCATGAGTGGCTGATAAAACTACAAGCACACTCTTTGAAGACGGCAACAGCTACAAGCAAGAGGGACTGCTCAGGTCATAACCCTCTTCAAGGTGCTCCTCTCCTGGTTCCCGGAAATGTCAACCTTAACCTTCAATTCCATAGTCAGTGCTTCCCCCTCTTGCTTTAAAGTGGACCTGCTGCTCCCCACTCAGATATTCCTGCCCTCACCACCCCACACCCTGCTGCTTCCCCACAGGTGACACCAAGGGAGTCCTTGATGGCATCAACGTGACCCAGCATTTCATTCGACCATGATGATAGAGTGGGGCCCCAGCCAGGGCCCACAGCAAACAGGTGGCAAAACAGAGTCATTTTTTTAAAGCAATAAATACATGTACAGGTGTAAATTTCCTGACATAATCCTGCTGAATGAAATTCAGCAATCTGTGTCAAAAATATTTTAATAATGGGGAAAGTAGCCACTAAAAATACCTGTAGAATTGCTGACTTTTTCTTTCAGTCACTGAAGGAGGGTCACTGAAGGAGGGATATAACCAGTCCTAGGTACTGGACCTTCTTTTCTGTCCTGTCTTTGTTCTCTCATTACATTTCTAAGACAGAGACCTGACAGCTCAAAGGGATGAAGAACCCACCAAAGAACAATCCCTCTCCAGTAATAAGAGTGTTTGTTTCCTGGCACAGAAGGATTACATGCATTTTACTTTCATGTTACTATCAAATTGCTCATTCAAAAATAATATTGAATTTGTTTGCCAATCAAAACTAATTGCTTCTAAAGCAGGGATGGAAGATACTCAGATAGTTGACATAGTGGCTATTTTGAAACAGAGACAAAATAATGAATGTTAATTGAAATGAAAAACATGTTAACCATTGAAATAATCTGTCATGTAAAATGATGCTATAATTCCTCTGTTGTTAGGGTTATTTGAGTCATTATACTAAGTCATAAAATTATACAGGAAGAGCATAATAGCCTGTGTCATTTACAAAAGCAGCTCTGAAGAAAGAGACAGACTCCCATGAGAGATATTCTCCATCCTGGTGTAGGGGATCTCACACATCTCCTTCCTGTTCCAAATGAAGAAGATCCCAGACATGAGATCACGTCCAGAGAGTCCAATTTTTCTAACAAAGCAAAGAGAACTGAAGAGAATGACTCCTATGCACCTGAGGGCATCCCAAGTGCCACTGGGCACTCAGCGGTGCAAAAGCCATGCTGTTTACACAAGCTTGAAATTTAAAAGGACAAATATATAATAATAACAATTACAGCAGCTAAACATTTATTGAGGCATTATGCTACTGCTGCTACAGCTGCTGTTACTACCATCCATAATAGCTCACATAACATGTGTCCAGCTCCTACAATGTTCCAAGCATTGTTTTAAGCCCTTTATGTGAACTATTTATCTCCTCTCAACATTCCCAAGAGGGAGAAAAGTCAAGGAAGAACACAAGAATATGTTAGGGAAGGGGTGAGTTGGGGAGATTTCATGGGAAAGCAGACCTGGGGTGATGGGGAGGACCCATACTCACAAGATGAGCCCCTAGCATCAGAGTGGAGGGCATCCATTGATTCAAGCGGGGAGGTCAACCACAGGAATACCAGCACCTTTATGTGCTTCACCCCATCCTGCTTGGCCCAGGTAAGGAGGGTGAGGGTCACCATGCAACCAGTTCAAGACTTGCTCATACCAGGAGAGAAAAGCAGTCCCCAGAAGTAAAGAGCCATCATCCCAGGGACTGCTTTCCAAGCCAGCCCCACGCCAGGTTTCTCAAGCACCTTCAAAACTCCTAGGAAAAGTGCATATTTGAAAAGTCTTAGAGCAGAATCAGGGCCAGTAGAAGGATATGTATCTGGTAAACATGCAATTCCAAAAGCATAAACATCTCTCTGATGTGCCCGAATGTCGAACTCTAGACTGTGGTTCATTTCAACTTGGGACTCCATGATGTACCTCTCACCTGGGCTGCGTAATGGCCAAGGCAGCTGAGGAGAATCTATTTTTCATAGATGGGAAGATTCAACAGCCTCAGATGAGAATTTCCAAAATCACTTTATGTGTAGGTGTAAATAAACTGATAATGAGTAAAGGGGCACACACCAAATGTGTACCACACCCTCAAAGTGGGATTGAGGATATGAAACAGAACTGCTGCTTTGTTACTCTATATGCCTTTCTATTGCCCAATTCTCTTACGACCATGTATCGCTGGTCTAATTGGTTCAAAATCTAAAAAAGAAATGCATTTTCAGAATTTCTGAGGAAATATATGCTGAGCTCACACCTGCCAGTCTCCCATTTCGACAGTAAGGCTTAAAGAAGCCAAAGTTGTCAGAATCAAAGAAGGATTTCCAAAGTGCAGGAAGGAGGCTGAAGAAAGGAGCTCACTTAGATAAAAGCTTCCTAACCAGTCCTCAAAAGTTCAGTGGAGATGAAGAGGTGAGATCAATCCTATCTGAATTAAACTTCCAGTTTAATATTTTGAGGGCCTGTTTAAGCAAAGCTATCAAAGCTGAGAGTATAAACATTCCAAATGTGTTAGGATTCTAGAGAGTGTTTACTTTTTCAACAAACACTTATTAATTACCTATAATGTGCCAGAAATTAAGCAACAAATTCAAAGATACTGCTAGCATTGCATTAAATGTACTTCCCATAACGTATATTAAATGGAATGATGATTAAGCATAATGATCATATTTAATTTCTCTGAACAGTTAAATGTATTCAGAAAAGGTAACTATTTTTGTTCTTATTCTTATTTTGAGATATTTAAAGATCTACAGACTGCTAACTTTTCTGACAAAATATTTATGTGGCAAGACATTTGCTATTAATTTCAGGAATCCCGCAAGCCAGGCTATATTTAAATATGCCAGGAGCAAATTATGTGGCCAATGGGAAAACAGTAAGAAGAAAATGAACCTGCCAGATCACAATCCACATCTCTGGTGGGTCACACATTTTGGACATTACTTGAATCGATGTTTCCTTAGAAGTGAAACCAAATGTATATATTATATATATAAATATAGAATATGTTTTATAAATATTATACATGTACATATATTCTATATTACATATGATATATTAATTATATATAATATATATAATTATATATTACATATTTGGTTTTATATAAACATATATATATTTTTTTAATTTATAAAATAGGGATACTAGCATCCCTGGACATCATGTGTGTGTGTGTGAGTATATACAAAATAGAGATACTAATATCCTTATTATCCCTATTAATAGTATCCTTATTATCCCTATTATCATATTTTAAAAATATTTGGTTTCAAATATATATAATTATATTATTATGTATAATTATGTTATGTGTAATATATGTTATTATATAATGTATAATAATATATGTGGTTTTATATATATGATGTCCAAGGATACTAGTCAAACCTACTTCTTCCATTAAACTCACAATATCCTCCATGCTTCCTGACCAGATCATGAAGACTAACAGGACGGTGTGACTATGTAAAGTCCACTAACTGGTATGAGACTGCAGTCTGCACTTTCCATTCAGAGAGTGACAGAGCACAGCCAGTAACACGAAGGGTTTCTATAAGGCAGACACCAGTGGGGTTTTACCTCAAAGTTCAGTTGTTGAACAAGCAAGGTCCCTGGGGTCTGCATGCAAAAGCAGTTTATACACACACACAGCCACTCTCTGCTCTAAAATTCTGCTTTGTTAAGGAAAAGTGCCAAGCAGCACTGTAATTGCAAGCTATTAGGGAAATGTAAACGAACAGTTGAGCTTTCTTTATTCCCTTAGGATTATAGTTAGTGATGTACTCTGTTTTAAAAATCCATTTCTTACTAACAAGGGTCAGAAAAGAAATTTTTCCTTTTGCCTACTGACCTTCGGCATTTTGGTTTGATTTCTTGTTTTGCTGCTTTTCTTTGTTCATTGGCCCAGTAAAGAGAGGTCCATCTCTAGCCCTGAGACCTTAGAGGAAATCTTTAGCAATGGACACACTAATTGGAAAAAAGCAAATACTCATCAAGCAAACCCAGGGCTGAGAACTTCATATGGCATCTCCTTCCTGAGCATTCCTAATCCTGCTTCTTCCCAGGAGGAACCAGAGCAGCTGGGGAAGCACAGATTCCAGCTAATTGTTTGTAGGCTCAGGTGTGCATACACAGGCCTGGGCAAGCACTTGCAATTCCACCATCGGCTTCACTGCTCTAATCTTGGAAAACACTTGCTGACATTCCTTGGGAGCAATTAATTATCATGGGATGTGACCGTAGGAGAGAAAACACCCATAATTGTTTTCTGGTCACCTGCAGCAAAGCCCCCTGTTCTGGGAGGGCTAGGTGTGATCTGCCTTAGGAAGGAGCAAGTCAGTAAAATGAAGCAGAAGTGGCTTCAGGGACAGGATGCCAGGACAGACATAGAGAGAGGCTGGATCCTGATTGAGATATGGCATTTGAGGTGCTCAGGCTGAATACCGTTCCCCATAAGACATTAGCAGTGGGTCATTCAGCAAAGTGCTACAGAAGGCTGGTACAGTCAGATCTGCATTATTACTTATCCTCTGCTCCGGAAGCTTTCTTCACAGTCAGTGTGGGAGGAGAGAAGACAGAGCCCCAGAGAAGCTCCTTCTCTCCTTTTCTGGATCGGCAGTAAAGAACTCCAGCTAGCTCCCCAGGACTTGCGTTTTCTCCAACACTTGTCTTCTGCCAGTATGCCCCACTCCTTCCCAAGGGTGAGCTCAAGTGGCAGCCCTCTCTGAGAAGGTCTCAGACAGTCTCCACCTCCACACACACTTGCCCTC
>PVKP010033381.1:0-25077 GCA_004027715.1 Plecturocebus donacophilus | reverse complement strand
ATGGGTTGTCCTGAGCCCCCAAGGCCAACTTGATAGGTGGAGAAATGTCCAGGCGGGAGGCCCCGGTGACGCCCGGTTTACCTCCCTGTGGCCTCTGTCACACTTGGTCCATTTCCATGAGAACTCACCACATTCTGCCCTGTGTACCTGGCATGGTATCCTACATTCCTTCACTCACGTTACTCAACAAACATTGAGCACCTAGATATGCCAGAAAATGTTCTAGGACCAATGATAGAACCATGAACAAAGCTCCATTCTAGTGAGGGGAAGCAATGAACAAAATAAGTAAAACAGTCTCAGCACATCCGACATCAACAACCAGAGGCCGGGAGGAAGGGAGTGGAGGGGCTGAGAGTGGGCTCCCGTTTTCCCTCAGATGGCCAATGATGGCCTCTCCAAGAAAGAAGTCAGGGACCAAGGAGGAGTGTGGCTGGCACATTCAAGAAATGGCAAGGGATTGCTGGTGGGAGGGTACCATGGTAAGCAGTTTGGTGGTTCCTCAAAAAGCACTTTGATAAAAAGTTATCACTTTGATAAGTGCTAACTGGTAAGTTCCTCAAAAAGTTAGCATTAACTGCTTTGGATGCTGGTGGGAAAAAAGTTAGTATCATTTGCCCCGGCAATTCCACTCCTAGACATACCCAACAGAAATGAAAACATATATTCACACAAAGACTTGGCCATGAATGTTCAGAGCAGTATTATTCATAATAGTCAAAAGTGGAAACAACCCAAATGCCCATCGGCTGATGATGAAGAAATACGAGGTGAATAGCCTCGTGATGGAATTTGGCCGAGCTGTGCAAGGGATGACAATATCGATACGTGCTACAACATGGGTAAGCCTTGAAAACATTAAGCCAAGTGGAAGAAGCCAGTCGCAAAAAGGCACAGAGTGTATTCTATTGGCATGAAATGTCCAGAGTGGGCAAATCCCAGAAACAGAGGGCGACTTCGTGGTTGACACGGGCTGGGGAGTGACAGTGGTGACTGTTGCACAATCTGGTAAATATAGTAAAAACTAATGGATTGTACCCTTTCATAGTACGTTTTATGCAAATCATATCTCAATTTTTAAAAAGAAAGAAAAAATGGCAAAGAGTCCAGAGCGTGTGAGGGACAGAGGGAGGATTGCCCACATGCGACACTGCAGCCATCACTCAATGCATCCTTGCTGAAGTGTTGTGAATGCAAGAAGGGTTAACCCCTTCTTAACCTCCATCTCTCCACCCTGGGGAAGAGACCTCTGGCTCCCAAAGGGGTGAGAGGGAGAGCAGCTCCCTCTGGGCGTGGCAGGTTCTGATGTCTGAACAGATGGGGACTGTCATACAAATCCCTCCTATGTCAGGGAAAAGACCAGCGAGGCATGAAAGAAGGGGACACCTGAACCAAAGCGACCAAGACCAAGACTGGTGCAACCCCAACTTCCATGTTCCCTTTCCCTGGGCCAATTCTTCGCTTTTCCCCACTGATAGAACCTGTCTTGGGTTCTCTGAAGTTCAGTTTTTCTGCCTGTGGATGGAGGAGAAGGGAAATTATCCCTCAGCCCTGGCCCAGAGCCTGATGGAGGAAGAAGAGGCAGGATCCTTGTGTGATAGGCGTGGCGTGGGGGGAGACATCTGTGCCTCTGCAATGGTGCCCCTGGGACCCAGGCCAGAGTCTGGTCCCCCACCCCAGCTCGGATGGAAGCTGCCAGTACAGCACCTGGAAAGGCAGTGCATTAAGTCGGATGGGCCCCTCTCTCCCAACAAGGTCCCTAGGGAGGGAGCTGTGGGACAGGTACGTTTCTATCAGTGAGACAGGAGCTCGGGGAAGTCTTGGAACACAGCCGCTGTCCCGGGTTAGCTGTGCTGTGTGAGGGATCAGAGCACACAGAACACTGCCCATTCCCCCACTCTGGGTGGCGATCAGGGCAGCCACATTTCCTCCTGCCCTTTGCAGAATAAGTAGATGCGTCTATTTTAGAGATGAGGAAACTGGAGGCCGAAGGAGCCAAAGCCCCAGAACTGCAAGGGCAGCTGGGATTTGAACCCAGGGCTCTCTGGCTGCACAGTCTGCGTCTCGTCCATTTCCCTCAATGTCATTCCCTGGCAGCAGTGTCTAGCTAGAAATGAGAGTGGAGGTACAGGGCGCAGGCCCAGTGCCTGGGAGGCTGCAGCCAGGCAGGCTGGGAAACCCTGGGTGGCAGCAGGAGGCCGAGGGGCTCCAGGCCTGGACCCAAGCCGGGACTTCTGGTCTGAACGACTCCAGATCCCCACCTAGTGGTAGGAGGGAGCCACTGCCCGCACAGCGCAGGCAGTCCACAGACGATGTTAATCCAGCCGGGACACCAGCAACTATTCTGCGGCAAGAAACGCCCCCTCCCCGGGCCGCGCTTCCCTGGGAGAGGGAGCAGGTGTCGCCAGCGCGCGTGCGCACGGAGGCTCTTGAGCCTCAGGATTTCGCCGCCGTTCATCCGCAGACACCCAGCATGCAGGCCCGTTGGGCCCCCTCTAGTCTAAACCCCCAGGTTTAGGGCACATTCAGGCAGGGTCTCCTGGGCCCACGCCTGGCCTTCAGGGTGGGAAAGCGGCTCCTCTCTGGCAGGCCCAGCCCTGGCCGTCGCGCTGGGCTGAGGGGTATTTCCCTACTCACACAGCGCCTCAGGCTCCATCCTCAGCCATCCTGCGGGTCCCCAGGCCCCACTATGAACCACGCAGTAGTAGGTGCTGGTATCCCCACTTTGCAGTGGTGACGGAGGAGAGGTAGAGTAACTCGCCCAAGTCCACACGTTCGTTGACTACTAACACGAGACAGGGCGTGCGTGGGCACCCAACTCAGGAGGGAGAAGGAGCCAGTGGGCTGAGTTTTTTGGAGGAAGGCAGGAAGAGCATTCCAAGCCCAAGAAAAAGCATGTGCGTATGGGGAGGCTGAGGCAAGGCCAGCAAAACTAGCCTAGAGGTGGGCAGGGGGGGAGGAGTCCTGCGGAGGGGGGTGAGTCGGCAGGAGTCACACAGGCCCCAGTGCCAGGCCAAGGAGGCTGGGCTTGACCCCAAAGCAAAGGAAGGCTTTGGGAGGCTTTAACCAGGGCAGTGACTTCATTTCAGCTGCATTTGAGGAAGGCCCTCTACTCCACAGGAAAGATTGTGGGGGCAAAGGTGCTAAGAGCTTCCCCAAGGGACTCAGATGGAGAGGTCTGCCCTGTCCTTGGGGACCAGGTTGTTGCTCCAGAGGCCAGAAATTTCCAGACCCTTAGGCAGCAGAGAATCACCCGCACAGCTGGAGAACAGGGTTTTAGGGCTAGGAGTGTCTGTGGATGGCCTGGAACTTTCTCCTGCAGAGGCACATCCTCAGGCAAGATACACACACTCCCTGGGCCTCAGCTCCCCAGGAGAGAGAGGAGGCCTGGTTGGCGGAAAGGAAGACCTGACACCCTCCGGAGTTCTCCGTGGGGGACTCAAGTGGACTCGGAGGAGGGGCCTCTAGCCCAGGACCTGGGGGTGGGGGTTGGGCGGGTATCCTGGAGGGACCAGGTGTACTTCAGTCACTCACCCAGCAAGGGCTTTCTGCACTCCTGCCAAGTGTTACACACATAGACGTGCACCTGCCACACAGACATACACGAACACACAGACATGTGCATGTGAAGATGCTTGGTGGTGTAGTTTTCCTTGGAGAAACCAGGCCAATTGTCAGCTCCCCAGCCTCTCTAAGGCTCTGCAGCTCCTCTCTGCCCCCAGTTTCCTGGGGCTAAGTCTTTTCCCACCCTACCCTATGCACCGCTGTGTCTTCTTTTGGGAGGGGTTATATTCCTTGAATGTCTCTATCTTCTGCCAGATCATTGGCTCCCTCAATAAGGGCCCTATTGTCTGTTTCACTTATTCCTGGGTCTCCCGGCCCAGTGTAGGGGTATGTGTGTGGGGATGGCAGGGTGACCTACTGGGTGACTTGCTCAAACCTGAGAAGTTTTCCAGAATTCAGAATACCAGTACTCAAACCGGAACTGTCATGGGCAAACGGGGACAGCTGTGCGCAGGCAAAGCATGGAAGTGTGGACAGCCCCCAAGAAGGAAATAAAACCCAAAGTGAGGGCAGGATGAAGGAACCGACCAGCCAATCCAGGGCTAAATGAAAACCAGCCCGCAGGACAGCCCACCACAGGCTGAATGCCAGGGGACTCTGCAGCCTAGGGGCTGTGGAGCAGGAATGGCAGGCTCAGGAAAGGACACAGGCCTGGGGTCCGCCAGAGCCTGGTGTGGCCCTGTGACCTGCTTCTTAGCCGCTCTACCACCTTGGGCCATTTTCTTGTCTGTAAAATGGAGGTAATCGTACCAACCACCCAGTGCTGAGAATTAAATAAAACGTCTGTGTGTATGTTAAGCACACAGTGGCAGTTCCACAGCTGCTCCTGTCAGGCTGAGGAGCAGGCACCATGGGGCCAGAGGACATCCTGCTTGTTCTCTTTGGGAGAGAAATAAATAATAATGAGAGTGAACATGAGCCATGCCCTGAGCTGAGCACGGGACACACCCCCTCCCAACGCTCCTGTTAGTTTTATGCTGAGAAGCCCCTGCCCTGGCCAGTGGTCCCTGCAGGCCCAGCTGGGCTGATGGGAGCCACGAGGCCACCTCCCCCCGGCCTGCTGGACTTAGGCTCTGAGCCAGGCAGCTTCTCCCACGAACATCCTGGCACCCCTTCCTCTGCCCCTTTGCCCTTTTCCTGTTGCAAGTCTGACTCTCACCCGTCATCACTTCATCAGCGAAGGTTTCCAAGGGCCAGCCCCACAGGATTGTGAAAGAGCTCTGTCCTTTACTTACTGGATGGCCTTGGGCACCTCATTTCATTTCTCTGAACCTCAATGTCATGTCTGTGAAATGGGGACTCACAGTCTCCACCCTGCCAGCGAGGGTCACGGAGAGATCACATGTGAAAGTGTTGACTGTCGTGAGGGCTTCCTTGCAGGTGAGAAATTAGCCTGGGGAACACCCTTAAACCTGGGTGCCTGAATGACCTTCACTGGTATTCCTTTCTCTCTTCGGGGAGAAGTCACACACCGTCAACAAACTGTGGTGCTGGGGACCAAAGTCACCCCCCACCCGAAACCAACAGTCTGTGTCTCTCCAAAAGCAGCTTGCTCAAGGTGGAAGGCCAAGCTGTGACTGACAACCACACCCCACAGGGAGTGGAGGCCACCGAGGGTTTGGACCTAGAACGCAATTTCCTCATTGGGAATTCACCCAGGCCACCAGCCCTGTCCCCTACCCCAAGAATCTTGGCCAAGGTCCTACAGGTCTGTTACTCTGCCTATCCCTCTGGCTCAGATTACTCAAGCATTCAATGGGAACATGGCTCTTGTCTGGGCAGTTGGGGCTGGGTGGGGTGGTCATTGGAAACGGGGCCCAGGTCAACCGGCCATTCGCAGATCAATCTGATTTTAGTCCAAACTACGTATTTTGCAAATGAGGATTCTGGGGCCCAGAAAATAAAGTCACAGTTTTGAAGAGCACCCACAGCTCTCCAGGCAGAGTTTGACCTTGTACCTACCTAGCTCCTGTCCACTTTTCCTACGAAGCAGCTACCTCAGCCATAGATGAGCGTGCAGATAATTATTAAATCACCAAAGATTCGGTCCTCTTCTCTGCTACATTACTTTGAAAGAGAAAAGAGCTGAGAGCCTAGTGCAGGGACATCTGGCCTGGGTCACATCACCCAGCCGGTGACTGTATTGCAGTGGAAATGACCCTCTGGTGTTAGCTGTGCTGCTTTCTAGCCGTGTGCCCTGAGGAAACGTGTGTGGGGTTAATCTCTGAGGGTGCCAGAGCTCATCTGGGGACACAAAGGCTCAGCTGGAAACAGGCTTCTAAGCCCCACCCCCTCCAACTCTGGCATTCCCCAGCCAACGAGCCTCACATCCCTCACCCCCTGTTCAGACCTGACCCAGAGCCTTGGTGGCTTTCAATCCAAGGGCGACATTCTTAGGCTGACCCGCGTCTTTCCCCCCGCAGTCCCCACCACCTCCCCCCGCGGAATAACGCAGCCCAAAGCCTCCCCTACGGAGGCCGGACCTTAGGAGCGGCCCCACCGGGCACATCCTGCCCTTGACCCTGAAGACCCGGGTGAGGGTGGTGAGGGCAGGTCGGAGCCGAGGGTGCCCTCTCCGCGCGTGGAGCGCTGGATCCCCGCCGATTCTTCCCCTACCCCGCCCCCGAGTCCTCACCGTCGAGTTGGCCCCGCGCTTCCAGGGCCGTGCTCCCGGCGCGCCGCCGATCCCAACCACAGCCCCCTTCGGAGGGGCCCGGGGGGCCGGAGTCCCACGGCTCCCTGCCCGCAGAGGGAACGCGAGGGTCCAGCCCCGCTGGCGCGCAGAAGAGGGCAGGTCGGGGTCTGCAGCCTGCTTGGAAGGTCGCCGAGCTGGCGCTGCCGGGCGGCCCCGGGAGCAGGGTAGAAGGCCCCATTCCGAGCCTCGAGCCCTCAGCTCCGCGAGTCCGCAGCCCGGAAGTCCCTCGGCGGCCTGTGGGGGCTCCGGACCCTGCTCTGCGTGCTTTCGTGGCTGCGCCTCCGGGTCCCGCTCGCCGGGGTCCCCAGGCTCCCTTCCGCTCTCTCTAGGCAGCCGGCCCCGGCCCTGGCCTGCAGCGCCATCTCGTGGACCTGTGGGGAGTTGCCGAGGCCCGCGGCCTGGGCGGACTTTGGGTTCGCTCCCAGCGGGGAGCTGCGGGAGCCGCCCAGAGGACGGGAGGGAAACCAGGCGCAGCTGTCCGCTCTGGAAACCGGGTGTTTCCGGAGTGGGTTCGGGGTCCCCGGCCTCATCCCCATGCTCCAGGAGGAACAGATATGCGCCTCCAGAAAGCCCCAAACGAAGTCCAAACGCAAAACCGTATTGGGCGTGCTCGGACGTGTTCAACGCCCCGGGCGACCAGCCTCCACCCCGAAGGCGCTCCCGAGAGGATACCCAGGGGAGCCGGAGCTCGGACCCCCTCCCAAACGCGCGGGGTCTCCCCTGCTGCCGCCCAGTCCTGAGAGCACGGAGCGCTCGGCCTCCTGCGGGCTCCCGCCTGCCAGTGCTCCGCACCTCGGGGCCCTGGACAGCGAAGGAGCGGGAGGAAGCGGGACTGGATTTTCGGTCCTTCCCAGAGCGGAAGAAGGCAGGTTCGGGGTGTAAATCCAGGTCTCGTGGAGGCTGTCCCTCAAGGGGCCATCGCGAAGCCGGGAAATGGGGGGTCGGGGCCCTCGAGTCTGGGCGCCCGCGCGTGGGAGTGCTGGAGACAGCGATGCTGAGCGCGCCCCTCGCGCCTCAGGAGCGCCCCGCGCAGGAGTTCGCTGTCGGCGGCGGAGCGGGGCCCGGAAGCCGCGCCCTTCGGGAGGGCCGGGCCAGGCCACGCCGGGGGCTCGGGTTCTCCGCAGCAGCGGCGGGAGGGTTGGGGAGGAAGGGCTTGAGAGTTCGGAAGACTCCGATTAACCCGAGAGGAAATGAGGTCCCCGGGCCTTGGGATCAGCGCGGCTTAGCCGCTAGGGGCCTCTCGGGGCCCCCGCACTCAACCCTCAGTCTCCGGGTGCCTCCGGGAATCGCACGCGCCACCGCACACCGACACGCACAATTCCCTCTTAGACCCCACACGCCCCACACGCGGGGGCCCGCGGCGACAGGCTAGGTCGCCAGCAGGCATCGCCATCGCCCCAGCACCAGCCTTCCTGCCACGCGCGTGCCGGCGGCTCTGCAGTCCAAGGCCCCCGGGCCAGGCCCTGAAGGGTTAAGGAGGACTTGCGGCACCGGAGCGGCGGGTACGCGGGGCGCCTGGGCTAATTGGCGACCCCGGGGACAATAAGGGCTGAGAGGCCGGGGAAGAGGGTGGCTTAATTGGGCTTGGGAGTGGCCTAGCCTTTGTCTGGGACAAGGTCCAGCCACCAGCCGCGGGTTCCCGCAGTCGCACTCAGGCTCCTAGCTGGGGCCCAGCGGAGCGCCGGGTGGGCGACTCAGAGGGGACAAGTGCGGCGGGAGGTGGCGGCGGGGGTGGGGTGGGGGATCTCGAGGCCCTGGAGTCCCACCCCACCCCACCTGGGTTGCTGCAGCAACGACGCGGCCTGAAAGAGGCCGCGACCAGGCCGCCCCGCCCTGCCTTCGCAGCCACCCGTCTCCCCCGCGCCCGCGCCCCTCGCGCGACCCCAGGTCGCTGCTGCCCCCTGGTGTCCGCAGCCCTGTCCGCAGGCCGCTGCGGGCCCGCCGCGGACTCGTCTCCCTCCTAATGTCCTGCGGAAAGTGAGAAGCCGTGGGACGCAAACGCACCTCTCCTCTAGGAGTATCAGAGGCGTTTTAGCCCAAAGCGACCTCCAATCAACGCGCTGCCCACGGGCTTCTATTTGGGCTGGAAAAGGGGTTTCTCTGTCCCCGTCGGGTCCCCGGACCTACCCGCAGATCTGGGGCAGCGAAGCGGGAACCCACCCTCTGCGTTTGGGGCACGGTTTACTTACTGCAGCCTCCCACTCTGCACTGACTGAAGCCCCTCCCCGCTCCAGCTGCAATCGGCGTGGCCTGAGGGCAGCCCTCTCCTGAAGGGCGGGCCTGGTTCTCTCTCTTCTTGCAAATGTATCGGCCAGCGAAAAGGTCCTGGGCGTCTGGGGGCCCAACTGTCTATTCCACCTTCACCGTCACTCTTCCCCCAACTCAACGTCCCTGGCATCTTGGAAGCCAGCACCCTCCCCAAGCCTCACCCTGTGCAGTGCCCAAGGTGGGCAGCCTGTTCGGGCAGGACGTTCAGGGTCCCCAAGGCTTAAAGAGGAGAGAACTGGGAAGGAGGTGGGTTACTGGGTGACCGACCAGATCCGGAGCTGAAGGAGTGCCAGCCCAGCTCCCACCTCCTCCCCACCGCCACTGCTAGGAGTGGGGGCTGAAGACACCTGCTAGCTGGGCGAGGAGGATGCCGCCCTGGGCGCTCACCGGAGCGGGGCGGGAGGCAGCTGTCCTTGCAGGAGTGGGTCTCCGGGAAGGACCAGCCTAATGGAGACCGACACAGCGGGATCCCTGAGACACCAGTCAAGCCCATTATTAAACAGGGGAAACTGAGGCAGGAATAGAAATAGCCCACTGACCCCACTCCCCACTCTCCCCAGAGGGATTTAGATAGATGAGTTAAAGTAACAACTTTTAGTCCAGTTTTTTGCCACTCTAGCTAACAGCCCTGACGCGGAGGAAACGTTTGTCTTTGAGGTTCAGGAGGCAGAGAGAGAGGAATAATTCTAGGCTCCGCGATAATTGGCGGGGCGGTAGGGGGTAGGACACAGCCGAACCCCTCCTCCGAAGGGAGCGAGCGAACAAGAGCACCCATGCTCCCAGCCCACCCACCCAGAAGCGTTGAAAGGGGATGCGTTTCCAGTGTGATGCCCGGAAAGGGAGTGGAAGCCTGGAGTCCAGGCCGCTCGGCTGCGCTCCTCCTGGCCGGGGCGGGTGCTCAGGTCCGAGGCGCCGAGCGGCGGGAGCGTCCGGCAGGGGGAGCCCGGCCCGGGTTTGGGACGCAGCCTCCGCCCCGCGCCCCAGCCGCCTTGCGGCCCCCGGGATGCAGCTGCCCCGCCGGGCGAGGGGCGCCCAGCCTTTTGTCCCCGCCTCGCGTCCCTCCTTGCGCGCTTGCAGCGCCCCCGCCCCGCGCGGCCCACAGAGCGCACAGGGCCGTTCACTTCGCTTTGTAGCGTTTTATTGTTTTCTCGCGTTTTTGTCGCTTCGTTCTCGCTCCGGAGCGAAAAGCGAAAACCTGAGGTGGAGCCCGCGGGCCGGGCGAGCCAAGCCCGGGCGGAGGGGCCGAGGGGCCGGCGGGGTGGGGGCTGCTCCGGGGCTCGGGGCTTTCTCCCGCAGCCGAGGGCCCCTCCAGCCCTGTACAATATGGATGCTCATGGAAAATGGAAAAAAAATTAAATGTATGAGTTAATCTCTAAATATATGTACACAGCAATGTACACCTTTGAATAAATTAATACCAATTTGCATATTCTGGGAACCTTAAAGCTTATTTACACAAATTACCATTTATTTCATAAATATCTTTTTTTTTTTTTTACCCCTGGGGACTCAAGGCAGAAGTGCCACTCCCTACGCTGACCCAGGGCTGGGAGGGGTGCCTGTCTCTTCCGGGAAGATGTGGGGGGACTAACAGGACAGGTCCCCTCCCAGCTCAAGTCTACACTGGCTTAGTCCCACTGGCTCCAGCATCCTTCAACCCAGCTTTCTCTCGCGGTCCAGGCCCAAGGCCCAGGGCTCTGGGACTACCTCCGAGGCTCCCACCCCTGGCCCCTGCACCTTCTGACTTCTGCAGGGACGCTGGGCCCTGGATGAGGCCTCTCCCACCGTGCTGGAAGACCAGAGACACCCTCGGATGCCACCTTGACGCTGGAGTGGATCTGGACCGAGCCCAGCAGCTCCCAAGTGACTGTTTCGGCAGCCTGATTCCTTGTTGAGGCCCAGGGAAGTAAGTGTCCCAGGCCCCGACTTGCCAGACGAGGCTCTATTCCGACGGCTGCAGCCCACTTTTCTCCTTTATTTAAATAAATACCCATTCTGTGCTGTACACAAGCAGCAGGGGCAGGCAGCCCCGGTGGCCTGCGAGGCAGGGGAGCCGCTGGGCAGCCCCTCACTTAGGCGACTCCCGGCCTGGGGAGAGGGCTCGCTGGCTCTCCAGCCCACTCACCAGTCTCTGGATGCTCTGCAGTTCATTGGCCGCCTCCTTAGCCGGGCCACTGGGCGACAGGGCAACGCGGGACGGGGCCCCTACTTTGCGGAGAGCCAGCTCGGGCAGGGGGCTGGGCTCTCGGCTGTTTCCGCCAGCAGCCTTGGAGCCCTCGGAGGCCAGCCCGGTGGTGAGGAGGCCACTGCTCGGCGGGATGGTGACCGGGATCTGGTAGGGGCTGAAGCGCAGGCGGGGCCGGGCACTGCCCAGGAAGGGGCTGCGGGACAGGGAGCCGGCGGCTGCGGCGGCGGCAGCTGCAGCGCTAGTGGCCGGCAAAGCCGAGGCGGCTGCGGCAGCTGCTGCCATGTAGGTGTAGGGGTAGGGGAAGAGCCCTCCGAAAGTGGGCATTGGGATTCCCTGGAAGAAACAGAACAAGACAAGGGTTAGACATCCTGCCTGAGGTGTTTCTGAGGGTGGGCTGGGTGCTGGGTGGTGCTATCCCCAACACCTTGCCCTGCTGTTTTAGGGATGTGAAGACACAGCTCACATAACTATAACCACAGGCAGCACACGTAAGCATGAGCCGGCGTGCCTGTGGCCAAACCCAGTTAGAAGGGGGAGATGGCTTCAGGCTATGATGCAAAGGCCTGCCGTCAAGCTCTGTGCTGGATATTACAGAAGGGGTAATGGAAAGGACAGTCTAGGTGACTGCACTAGCATGGGTGAAGGCCTTGAGGGAGAAAACGGGGCAGGCACAGGGCCGGGGGCAAGTAGGCAGCTTTGGCTGCCTTGGAGGCTCTGCTCCTTCAGAACGGTGTCCTCGCCACCCCTCCTGTCTGCAGGCTCTGAAGGGCTGAGGGTGCCCAGGCTGGGGAAAGAGCCTTGCAAAGTCCCCTTCTGACTGCTCACCTGCTCAGGGTTCTCCTGCCTGGGCCAGGAGGAGGGCACAGGTGCCAACCAGTTCATAAACTGGCCTGAAAGTTCTACAGGGAACTCCTGGCAGCACCTCACTGGCAGCTGAGGAAGGAATGCAGTCTTTGCCTGTGAAGGGCACCGCAGCCAGGAACCCCTGGACAAGCACCTTCCTGAGTTCATGAGGTCGGCCTCCTGCATGGTCCGACCTTTGAGATAATGGCTCACTCCCCAGAGTGGGTGGGTATGGGGAGGAGGGCAGGGGGCTGAGGACTGTGCTGGGCTCCCTGGGAGCCTCAGGCCTGGCTCAAGCAGGGAGAAGGAAAGAGGAAGCTTCATCAGGCCTGAGAAAATGCCCTCCTGAGAGGGCCAGGCCCTATTGGGCATTTCAGACCTGGCATCTCAGGTTGGGAGGAAGGAGGGAGGCTTCAGATCTCTTCCTGAAGTCTGGGATGGGCTGCACTGGCCTGGGAATGTAACCACCAGCAGCTCTAACAACGGACGCCTCCCAGGTGCTGGTATTCTCACCCGCACCATGCACCTGTTGCAAGGCTGTGTCTGGAAACCCTGACTTTCTCATAACCTCTGTGATGCGGGTGATCATTACCAGTTTGTCTGGGGAGGAGGCATTCACATACATAAATAATGAGGGGTGCAGATTAAACCTCTGGGCCCTGAACTCCATTCTCCGGAGGCTTCCCCTCCAGCCCAGAGCCCCAGATGAGTGATGCTGATACCTCAAACACTCCGCACACCCGAACACTGAGCTGTGTGTAAAACTCATTTCAGAAACGCCTGTGCCCCCACCCCAACTTTAAAAATGTTTGCTTCTGGACCAAAGGAGCTTTCTCAGACCTGAATTCCTATTTTCCTTCCCTTGAGATAAGATCTCAAGGATTCAATTTGCCAGAAACCTCAGAGGGAAGAAAATGAATGAAGAGATTCCAAATCTTTCCACAGGGAATATTCCACCCAAGCAACCAAAGAGGCCACTCTCCCCACCGGATCTCCTTACTGTGCCCCACCATTTTCAGCAACACTCCCCTGGGAACTCAGAATTTCCATGGGGCCTGAGGCACTGAGTCCTCATTCCTGACATGTGTCTGGGGGGTCTGGGGGAAGTCAAGGTGGGGGAAAGACCAGCCTTGTCCTTCGCCAGAGCAGAGGACTTTGCAGAAGGCCTGAGAGGGACCAGAGACATCCGGGAGGGCTGGTGATCAAGCTTCCAGAAAATAATGCAAATGTTCCTCCTCCCTTTGGCTGGCTGGCCACCCTAGCCTTTCAGGACGAAAGGGAGCCAAGGGTCTTTGTTCCCAAGAAAAGTGTCTTCAGGCCAGGAGAGTAGACTTCACAAAAGCCAGGGGCGGCTCTGGTCTGTGAGAGTCAGAAGAGTCTCCATAGGCACTGCACTCCTCGCTGGCACCACAGGGAAGGAATCAGGCCCAGAGAGGGTCAGGGACTTGCCAAAGGCCACACGGGAGTCAGAAGCGTCGCCCTGGCCAGCCCCTGGACCCACAACACAGTCCTCTTCTCTAAGAACCCAGGTGTCCTAAAGGGTGACCCGGGGCCTCCCCTGGACGGAGTTCTTGTCTGCCAGAGGCTCCCAGCGCCCCTGGCACCCCTGGGGCCCCCCGCTGGCCTCAGCCACCAGCTCCCTGGCCTCCTCCCTTGCTGGCGCTGCCACGGGGTCACAGGCCTTACCTGAGATGCCAGCATGTGCTGGGATAGGTGGAACGGGAAGGGCGCGGCGGTGCTTGCTGCGCTGGCCGCGGGACCCAGCCCGCCTGCGTCCAGCCCCGCGGCGGTCCCGGGCCCGCCGCCTCCGCCGTTGCCGCCCGCCACCGAGGCCAGCAGGTGACCCATGCCCATGGCGGAGAAGGCGCCGGGGCCCATGGTGAACTGTCCAGGGTGCAGGAAGAGCGGCTGGCCGGCTCCCAGCGGCCCAAAGAACTGCTGCCCGTGCAGGTGGCTGGAGAAGGCCAGGCCGGGCAGGTGTCCGGCGCCCAGAGGGGACGCACTGTCTGTCTGCACCACCAGCGGCGCCAGGCTGGGTTCCTTGCCCTCAGCCGCCTCCTTGCGCCCCTCGTCCTTCCTCCGAGCCTCGGTGCGCTCCTTCTCCAGGCTCCGCAGGCCGAACAGGCCGTCCCCGCCGCTCTCGGCCGGCTCCTTGCCCCTCTCGGGACTGCGCCGCTCCCGGGCGCGCTCGGGTTCGGTCAAGCGAGGGGGGCTGGCGCTGTCTGGAGCCGGGCTGCGGCCTAGTGGCGCCCCCGCGCGCTCTTCGTTCAGCCGCTCCGGCTCAAGGTCGCTGTCCGCGGCACATGACTTTTCCTCAGCTGCGGGGAGAGGGGACGCGCCGGTTACGGGGGCCGCGGCGGAGGCCGACGCGCAGGATCAGGGAGACTCGGGAAGGGCTACTCTCGGGGAGGCCAAGTCGGAGGAGCTGCTGGAGTCTGGCAAGGGGCAGCTGCAGGTCACCTAATCCAAGACCCCAGATTTACAGTGGAAGGAACCAAGCCCTGGTGAGGAAACCCTACAGCCAGAGAATTACAGGGCGCCCAAAGGCCAGGCTCGAAGTCGAGCAGGATCTTCTGGCTACCTGGACCGCCCTCGTAGGGGAGTCCCGGGACGGAAACCGCATCACAGACACTCGCTGACGCTTCCTCCCTGGCCTTTCAGATGAGCCGGTGGCTCAGCAAAAAGCCAGCCCGGCGACCTGAGGACACCCCGCGCCCCCCGCCTCACGACCTCCCTCTCCGTCCTCCGGTCCAATCCTCACCTCGAGCCCGGTGTAGGCGCAGGGGACTCGGCGCTGCGCCCGGAGAGGGCGGTGGTTCCCTCGCGGGGGGAGGGTCGCAAGACGAGGCGTCCGACTCTGCGCCATCGCGCTCCGGCTTGCAGTGCTCCTCGTACAAGCGCAGAGACGGCAGCGTCAGCTGTTTCCTGGGGATGAGCAGAAAGAGCGGGTCAGCGAAGAGCGTATCCCTCCTGCTTGTTGTTTCCGCGGGCACCCGCCACAGGGCTGCCGTGCTCGCCCGTCACCTTTTCTCCCGCCGGCCGTTCCCGGTGTCCCGGAAGCCCTTGGCAAACGGGTTGTTGTCGATCTTCAGCTGCGTGATCTGCGGGGACCGAGGGGGCGGCGCTAGGTCAGGCGGTGGCTCTTCCAGCCTGGTCGGGGGCACCCCGAGGTCAGCGGCGGCTGGCCACAGAGGGGAGACCCAGGGAGCGTCCACGTGGTACCCACCCGCCTGGGATGGGACGCCCCGAGGTGAGGCCGGCGGGAGGGCCCCGCGACGGGGTCCTCCTCCAAAAACTTCATTCGAGGAATTATCCCTAGACAGGCCTACACAGGCCCAAAGTTGTGCCACAGAATCGGAACCCGCCCAAGCATGCTCACCCGCCCGCGGGCTTGCGCAAGTTAAACGACTCCGCTCCTGAGCAGGCGCGCAGAGACTGCAGAGCACACGCAAGGGCGCAGGTACACACAAAGCCAAATCACACTCACGGGCCCGCGCACGCCAAGTGTACGCAGAACAAGCTCCCACAGAACCAAACGAATTCATCCGCCTCCACAGGTATCCAACACGCCCCAAACGGAGCACGCACAGCGCAGCGTACACCTTGGTTTACAAAGCCACAACGACAAGCACGGACACTCGTACCCTCTCTTTCACTCGACAGTGGCGCACAAGGGCACAGGCCTAGAGGGGCGATGTTCTGTCCACTAGAACGAGGGTGGAGAAGCCGCAAGCAGAAAAAGCCCTTTAATTGGAAGGAAATTCTCTAAGCGCCTCCCAAGGGGTCTTGCGCCTCCCAAGGGGTCTGGACTGACCCAGAGCAGGAGCCAGGGGTGCTTGTCGGGGGGTGGGGGGCTGTGTCACCTGTCCCACCCTCTGGCTCCCCCAGGAGAGTGAAAACTGGGCCCCGGGTTCCGATCTTCCGGAGAGCCTGGGCAGATTGCCTCGGGCGCCCTCCTTCATTTACATTCTCATTCCCGAGCCAAGAAATAAACGAATAAAATGTAAAAATGTCTGCGCTGGCCCAGAGTCTCTGCTAATTGCTTAGTAAACATCTCCACCCGAACGAGCGCCCAGCTGTTCGCACGCCCTACGGGAGCCTGTGTGTGCGCGCGGTGGGCTTGAGAGGGCGCCTGGAGGACTTCCGTGGGTGCTGCGCGTAGGGATGCAAGGCTCGGTGCTCTGGAGCCGGTCGCAAGCGCCTGGATCCTGTGCGGGGGGCTGCGGGGGCGGTGAGCGGACGGTTGGGACTGCACGGGTCGGGGGGCGTCGGTGCAGGGGCTGTGCCCACCGCCCGCCGCGCGCACCTTGTCATTCTGGTAGGCGGTGACGGCAATGAAGTCGGTCTCCGGGAACACGTAGGTGCGGAAGGTGCTGTACGGCAGCTTCAGGATGTCGTTGGCTCGCACGATGTGGAAGCGCGGCTGGTACTTGTGCATGGAGTTCAGGATGGTCTGCGGGGAGGGCGGGGTTCAGCCGGCAGCCGGCAGCCCCGGCCCCGGCTTTTCTATTCTTTGGGGACCTGACGTTTCCCTCTCCGTTTCTCTGTCTCTCTCTTGGTTGTTCCCCTTCCCCATTTTCTCCTGTCTCTGCTCTTCTCTCTTATTTCTTCTTCTTCTACTTTTTCTCTCACTTTTCTTTTTCACAGCGTCTCTTTCTCTCGCCATTAAAAAAAAATTCCCGGTTGGAAACAGAAATGAAACATAGCAAAACAAAACAAAACAAAAACAAACAAACAAAAAGACCTCCCCCAAACCCTAAACAAAATAAAACCCTACAATTCCACTCTTAACATTCTCTTCCTTTCTGGCTCTGTTAAGGCCCCTAACCCCACAGGGAGAGGATTCCAGCCTTTGGGGGGTCACCAACTGCCCAGCCTCAGAATGGGCACTTCCTTTTGCCCTATGAAACACTCCCCCCCCATTTGCTGGGTCCTTGCTCAGGCATAAATGGGGAGAACCCCCAAACCCTCTCCTCCCAGTTGTGCATCTGCCTGTGGGAGGAGGGAAAGTCTTAGGGAGGCTGAGGAGTGGGTGGGGAGGGTGGTTTAACTTTTAAATCCCCTAGTCTTGGGGGAGGGCCAGGGACGTGGGTCTTGGCGGAAGGGTGACCGACAAGTTGAGGTCACTGGCAGGTCTTCCAAGCTCGGCACCTGCAGGCCAAGACCGGGGTGACCTCTGGGGCCTAGCACTGCAGACCCAGTCCGGGCAGCACCTGCCTCCCTCTTGACCTAGGAGAGGCCCTCCACAGCCGGATGAACTGAGATTGTGAGCTGCCTGGAGCTTAACGGCCACCAATCCCGCCGTCCCCCAGGCTTGATGAGCGGAGCTCCGGTAGGCCACAGGGCAGTGACCCGGGCAGGAGTACTCCGGGGGCTTGCCCAGCACTTCCCCCTGGGAGATCCCGGGGCCCTGCTCTCCTGTTCAGCTGCAGTGCCATGTCGGCAATGTCCCGCCCGTCCCACCCTGCCCCTACACTCACGAAGCCGTGCTTGTCAGAGATGTTGTTGGTCAGCTTCAGCTTGTGGAAGGCCACAGGCTTGGCCATCCACTGCTCCCCCGTGGCTGGGCTGTCTGGGTGGATGTACATGCGTTTGGGCATCTCAGGGTCGGCCTTGCCTGCCACCATCCAGCGCGAGTTGTGGAACTTATAGCGGCAATCGTCAGCGGCCACAATGTCCATCAGCAGGATGTACTTGGCCTTCTTGTCCAGGCCGCTGACTCGCACCTTGAAGGGGGGGAACATCCGCCTGGGAGGGAGGGAAGGGAGGAGATCCCATTGGAACCGGCTCTTCTGAGTCCGAGGACCCCCCTTCTCCTTTATTTCTCCCTCCTCGCTAAGGCGCACACCGCTGCTGCCTGGCTGCTCCCCTGTGGTCGTCTGCTCTGCCCTCTCATCGCTGCCCGGGAGACCCCATATGTGGTTGTTGCTCCCGGGAGATCCCATTTCTGCCTGTCAGACCCTAAACGGCCTCCTTTAGGCCTTGTGCTCAGATCTGGGGACCCTCTTTCTTCCTGATCTGAGATGAAAGCCGACGTCCAGGAGAGAAGTCTGGGCCCTCCAGAAATAGCATCGCTTCTCCTGAATCTCCCCGAAATTCGTTCAGGGGACATATCCACTTGGGACGGAAGCTCCCAGAAATAAACGTGGAAGGTGTTTGTATTGTGAACTGGGCTACACAGCCTGATCAGACATCCTGGCCGTGCAGTTCGGGGGAAGAGGGTGAACCCGAGGCCTGGATTCTCGGTGGCCGAGTCGAAGGGTGGAGGGGCTGAGGCTGTGGCTTTCTTCTGGCTTTAAGGCCTGGGGCGGCGGATGCGTCCTGGGCTCGGAGCCCCGCGGTCCGGCCAGGGATCCCAGCCCAGTGACGCGGTGGGCTCGGCTGACCCAGGGGTCGCTGCCGGGAACCGAGCGACCGGCTTGGGGCTAGCGGGGCGCGGGTCCCACGAGGGGCTCGGGGTAGGAACAGAGTCTGGGAGAGGCTGAATTTCCCCCGAGCTCGGAGAAGGACCCGGACCCAGAAGGGCGAGAGTGCGGGGCGGAGGACACCGCCAAGGCCAAGCCGCGGGGCCTCCTCCGCGCTGGGACTCAGAACTGTTGGGGCTATTCTTATAGCAGCCTGTTTTCGTTTTGTTTCATTCGGGGGATTTTAGCGTTTTTGTTAAAAAAAAAAATTTCTCCGGCGCCAAAGGAGAAAAGAAGTCAACTTGGTTGTCTGTGGGAGCGAAGCGTGGCGTCAGGACTAGAGCCTAGAACCCGCGGCCGGGAGCCGGGAGTCCCTGTGGTCGCGTGCCCCGGTCCGCCCGCCCGCCCGCGCGCCCTCCACCCGGCCGGCCGCCGTACCTCCCCGACTTGGTGATGACCATCTCCGTGCCCAGCTTGTGAAACTGGTCCCACAGCTCCTTGGCCTCCAGCGTCACCTTGGGGTCGTCCTCCACTTCGTCCTCGGGCTCCAAGCTCTTGAGCGAGCGCAGATGCGCGGCGGGCGGGTGCGGGCCCAGTGCCGAGACATGCAGCCCCGCCTCGGCCGCCGCGGCCGCCGCCGCCGCCGCCGCCGCCGCCGCCCCCGCCAGGCCCGGGTCGGGCAGCGGCTTGGCCAGCGCGCCGGGCGGCAGCGCGAGTGCCGGGAAGAAGGAGGGCTGCGCCGCCGCCAGGAAGGCGGACATGGGGAAGTCGGCGGGCCGTGGAGCGTGGAACGGGTGGTAAGCCATGGCGCTGGCCGCCAGCGCCGGCTCTCTCATTGGGACATCCGGCCCAGGCGCCCGGGGGCCGGGGCCGGGGGCGCGCGGCTCGGACCCCCGGCCCGGGCGGCGGCGCGCGCGGAGGACGGACGACCCGGGTGGCGGGCGCGGCAGCTGCTCCTCCGGGCTCCCCGTCCGGCGCACCGCAAGGGGCACGGGGCTCTGTGCGCGGGGGCGGCGGGGGCTCTGCGCGGGGCCGGGCTGGGCTGGCCCGCTCCGGCGCCGGGGACCACGCGCGACTGGTTAGATCTTGTCGTGATCTCTGGAAAACTGTGACTATCTCACATGTCCTGCCCAGCTCGGATCCCCTGCGCTAACGAGCCAGGCCCCCCTTGATTGCTGATTTTACGCTTTTTGGACCAATTGTGGGTCTCCGGGGGCGGGGTTTTGACAGCTCAGGCCAAGCTCCGGCCGGGAGGGGGGGCCTGGGAGAAGGTGTCGGAAGCCTTAGCAGTAAGAAAACATGTCAACAGAATAAAATATTAACCAATGACGGGCCGCCGGGCCCCGAGACCCCTCCTCCTGTCCCGGCCCCCACCGCCCGCCCGCGCCCACGGCTGCCTGCGCGGGACTGGAGAGCGCGGAGGGCCGACGTGACCCGCCGAAAGGGCCTGAGGCGAGGGGCGCCGGGGTCCCGGGGCCTTGGGGAAGGACCCGCAGCCGCACGATGGCCCCAAGTGGAAAGCATTGACACGGCCCGGAGAGGAGAGGGGGCGCCCTCCTTCTCCCGCTCCTGGAGGCCCCGCCGCTCTGGCCCGCGCCCCAGACTGGCCTCCGACCCAGCTCCCGGTCGCGGCGCCGCCTGGGGGTCCCTGCGCTCCGGAAAGAGACTGCAGGCGCTGGAAAGCGAGGCCAGTGGGCGGGCGAGTCGGGAGGCTCGGGCGGCGGAGGTCCGGGAGCGGATCCCAGGTGGCGGGAGCTGGTGAGTGGAGCCATGGCTGAGCCCTGCTAGGGCCGGCGCAGGCGGGAGCGGGATGCGGCTTGCGCGGGGGAAACGCGGGGAGCCCCTACCCGCGCCCGCCCTCGCCGGAATACTCGGAAGGAACCTGGAGTTCTCCGCAGGCCCCGGCCCCGCCCTGAGCTTTCTGGCGGCTGGGAGAGCGGGTCCTCGAGGCTCGAAAGGTGAGCACACCTTTCGCTGAGCACAGGGCGGCACTGCGCTGGCGGACCCCGGATTCTCCACCCGCGACCCAACGAATTTTCGCCCTATCCGGTACCGGAGACGAAAGTCTCCTTCATCCGAAACACCGGCATCCTCTTTTCCTCTTTTCGCCTTGTCAACCACTTTGTAAGAGTTTGTTTTCATCTCTCTGAGTCTCTTAAGTTCAGGAGTGCTAAGCAACGAGTGAGGGAGTCGGGTGTCTGGGAGCACCTGTGACTGAAGCCCCCTCCTCCGCGATAGGTCTTCGTCTTCTGTCTTAACGGCAGCCCCAGTATTTCCCTCTCCTCCTCATGAAGTGGTGGTGTGTGTGTGTGTGTGTGTGTGTGTGTGTTTCGGGCCCCGTGTGGTGCCCCCTGCGCGCAGCAAGGGCTGTAACTCAGGGTGTGCACGGGGAGAGTGGAGCGACCACGCACCTGCTTCCAATCGGGCTCGGGCGCGGACACTCAGGCTGATCCCTGGAGGTCGTGTTCCAAAGGAAAAAACAGAGCATGCACTCACCACGGGTGACACTCCCACCCGTAAAACCGCGTGGTGGGCGCGTACATCCCACATCCAACATTGACCCATGCAAGCGCCCACCCGCTGCGCACACCGGCCGCAGGGCACCTCGTGCTGAACGTTGGGAGCAGCATTTATAGGCTGGATTTCTTCTGGCAGTGCGGATTTGGGACCTGCGGAAGCAGTTCGGCCTCTGCCACCGTTTTCCCTACTTTTCGGGACCGACCCCAGGGCACTCACAACTCATTACTGCACGTATGAGCGCCGCCCCCACAGGGTTTTCTCCACGACCTCGCTCTTGGCTGGGTCGCTCCTCTCTTAGTACCTCCTCTCTGGCCAGAACGAATCTTTGGCTCCGCGCTGCCCAGGCTACGCAGCCGGGTCAGGATCCGTCGCAGTTTTGTACAGGCAAATACCTGCCGGCTCCACCTTAGGCGAGATGCGGCCCTTCGGGGAGGGACCCGTGTGGACACGTTTGCGCAGCCGATGAGGTGACCAGATAACCAGGGCAGCTTTCCTTGGCCGGGTATCCAGGTACTGGCCTAGGAATCTGTGAATATATTTGCAAAGTCGAGTGTGTAGTGTGTGTGTGTGTGTGTGTGTGTGTGTGTGTGTGTGTGTATGGACACGTACTTTTGTTCTTGTAAGAGTATGTGTACATGTAAATGTGTGCGTTTTAGACAGTCCATTTCATTCGTCCATCCATAGCTGGCCCGGGGGGTCCGAGGCCTGGAGAGTTTGAAACACTCAGGCCTGGGCTATTTAACCAAGAAACCCGGCGGAGACAGTACAATGGCTGCCTCTGGGGACGGCGACCCCACCTACAGTGCCACGGACCTGCCCTCTGCCTTCCCGGGGGGTCTGTGCCGGCCAGGATCCCACCGCCCGACCCGCCCCGCCCCGCCCCGCTCCGCCGTCCCGCAATCGCCCGGAGGTCCTGCGGCAGCCGCTCTGAAGAGTCTGTAGCGACCCCCAGCCAAAGTCTCCGGCTAGGAGTGCCGGAGGCTCATCGAAAACTGAAGCTAGGGAGGCCTGGGAGGCCCTGAAGCGGCGTCGTGCGGCTCCCGCTGGGCGCCCCCCAGCCCCCCGCCAGCCCCCTCCCCCTTCCCAGGAACCCGCGCCCCTGGAGGACTCCCCGGGGCCAAGTGTGCGTGTTTCTTTAAGAGGCCCCGGGGGGCGCCTCGCGGGCCGCCCGGGGCTGGAGGGGGAGGGCGCGGGCGGGGGCGGCTGGCGCCAGGCGGCCGAGGCTCCACAACAAAGCTCCGGCCCCTGTCACTTCGCATCGGCCGGGCCCCGCAGACGGGCGGGGGACGCGCGCTCGGCCGCCCCTCCCTCTCGCAGGCGGTCTCCGGCCCGGGCGTCGGATGGGCTCCCGCGGGTAGTGCGCGGACCGTGCACCCCGCGCTTCCCGCACCAGCGAAAGGGGGCGGGGGCGGCCTGGGCCGGGTGGGGCCGCGGTCCTGAGCTGGGCTCGGCTGCCCTTCCTTCTGCCGGCCCCGCCACCCTTTTAGCGTTGAGGGGCGCTGCTGGGACCTTCCCCAGGTTGCGCCTCCGAGGTGGCACAGTGTCCCCGCCGCTTCCCCGTCTGTATGCGAGGCCTGGGCGGCGTGAGCCCGCGGGCAGGGGCGGCAGGAAGGTCGGGCCGTGCGGCCGTGTGGCAGAGGGGACGACGGACGTGCGTCCGGATGACGGGGCGCGGGCTGCAGACTGGCTTCAGCGCTCGCTGGCAGACGAACGTGCCCAAGCTAAGCACAGGGGACGCGCGTGGCCCCGTGCTATGGGCAGCTGTGAGGGTGCCGCCGGGCGCGTCGATCCCCGCCTGGACGTGGGGAGTGTGGGGGTGAAGGACACTCCCCGGACAGAGTCGCTTCCCATCACGGCTTCCCAGCCGAACCGCACCTCCCGGAGCCCTGGCGCCAGCCAGCCCGGTTTAGCGTCCGGGACGGGCTCCCCCGCGGTCCCAGGTCTGGCTGGGGTGGGGGCCGCGGCCTCCGTGACCCCAGCCCGCAGCGGCCCGGCCCGTCCCGTCCACTTAAACAAATTGCCGCTGACAGGCGCGCAGTCTCTCTGGAGCCGCCGCCCGCCTGCCGCCTCCCTCCCGTCCCAATTATCCCGCGCAGGGTCGGGCCAACTGGCTGGGATGGGGCGGGGGGCGCGGGGAGAGCGGGCGGCCGGACTCCCTTCTTGTTGCGGGGTGGCCCAGGGTAGCGCCTCCGCAGCCACGGCCTGTGTGGCCCCGTCCCTCGTCATCCTGGCGGACGCGAGGGCAAGGCCCAGCCTGGCCTCCGCAGGCCGGGAAGGGTGTCGCTCTGCACCTGAGGGCGAGATCACGCGGCCAAGAAATAAGGCCGCATCCCCGCTGGACTTTGGATGACTTTCCCAGAGTTCTGGGGAGCCCCGTAACCCTGGGAGCTGCAGACGGCTCACTGGCCCGGGGCCGCGGTTCTGCTGGTGGCGGCTGTATGTTTGGGACATCTGGGCCACAGAAGCGAGGTGCGCGTCTGTGAACCTTTGTGCGTGGATGTGCATGGGGCAAGATCATGGGTGCGGGTTTCTGGGATCACCGGACCGTGAACGGGGCGCTGGACTGAGTGGCTTGCGAGACGGGGTAGAGGGCAGGAAGGACCCCTAGGAAGGGCCCACCTGCGACAGAGGGGTGGGGCTGCCGGGGCGCTCACAGGCTCTGGGTTTGCATTCGGAAACTCTTTCTCTGGGAGCGGGTCGGGGTTCCCTGGAGCTCCCGGGCTCCAGCGGCGGTGCCTCTGCCCTTCCCATCGCTGCTTAAGAGGCTACCTGGCCTGGCTGTCAACTTCTGCGCCTGGAACCCTGCGTTTGCCTGGTGGACCTGCAGCTTCCCCTTTGCCTGCTTCGGCTCTGTGTCGCACCTCCGGGAAGGGCATGCTGCTCTCTCCCCTCCACTCCCTCCTTTACACTGAGGACCCTGAACCCCAGAGGTGCAGTCATTTACCCAAGGTCACGTGCCTGCTGGTGGCAGAGCTGGGATGGGACCCTGGGACCTTAAAGAGAGCAAGTCCAAATCCACTCCCAAGAAGGTGGTGCTGCCGAGCTGCCTACCCCTGCTCTTACAGCAAGGTGATCCTGAGATGCCAGGGCTGCCACCCTCCCCTGGGCTCTTGCTCTGAATTCGAGACATACAGGATGCGCTGTCCCTTTGCCTCTAGAGCCTCCAGTTCTAGGTCTGCAGGAGAGGGCTGCCTTCCAGCTACACAGGGGCAAGAGAGCAGCTGCAAAGGCAGTCTCTCAGCCCCAGCGGGAAGCCTGATGGAGTCGGGATGGAGGTCAGTCGGGTCAGCATCCTGGATGGGATGGGGGCATAGGACAGGAAGCTCAGCTCTGATCTGGGTCCCTCTAAGGGAACTGGACAGAGTGTGAAGCAGCCAGGTGCAGACAGGGATCGACTCGCCGGGTATGTGACTGTGACCTTGGGCAAGGCCCTGCCCTACTCTGGGGCTCAAGCTTGCTTGCCATTTGCAAAAAATGAGGATTGAACAGAACTCTCAGGTACTTTCTAGTTTTGTGAGCCCCTGAATTGTGAAATAAAACATTACCACTAAGAAACCATATTCATGTCCAGACTGGTGGCTGCCTGCCTGGCCTCCGCTGGTTTACAGAAGGAAGGGCTGGCTGGCTCTGGTGTTCGAGCTTGTGTGCTTGCATCAGCCTTGGGCCCACTGGGCCTTTTTTCATCCTAGACAATATCCTTGCTCCTTCAGTTGCCACCCCGGCTCCCACCAGCCTCTTTCCAGATCATGAACATTCTTCCTTCATCAAATTGAGAGGAAGTCCATAGTAAAGTTGCCTGCTGACCAGGTAGTGCCGAGAGAATCGGGAGGTCACATGGATTCCTAAAGGTCCCCTGGTCTGGCTACGGTTTGATTCATGCTCTGATGCCCTCCCAGGTGATGCCACCATAAGGTCTGCTGGGGCTGAGGTGAGTCCCAGATTGCCCTGGATGTTATCGGTAGAGGATAGGAAGCAGCTGCTTGGGGGCCAATGGCCAGTAGGGACCCCACCCTGGGGCCCAGCTCTCACTTCCAGCTGATTACAGGCTACAGCAGGCTCCATAACCTCCCCAATTAGCCGGAGGCCAGGCCCAAAGCCTTTCTGATAACCTGAGCTCTAGTGGCAGCCGCAGTGGGGCCAGCTTATCTGGCCTCTCTTATCCTCACCCTTCCCCCACATACTCAAAGAGTTGCCCTGGCTTCGAGCAGATGAATAACCAGATTGTCCTGCAAGCTCAGCCGGCAAGTCCAGCCCTACACCCACCACTTTCCCTGCCTGGGGGAGGCCACAGCTGTTTTGCCCCCGCTGGAGGGGAAGGGCCAGGCCAGGGAGGACTCCTGACTCTCTAAGCTGCCAGCCAGTTCCCTGAATGGCTGAGAGAGCCCGTGGCAGCAAGGTCTCTGCCACGTCCACGTGTCCTAGGGTGGTTTCAGAGAGGCTCATGCTTCCTAGAGCAGGGAGACAGGCCATGGGCAGCACGCGCAGGTAGCCTGGTAGCACTTTCCTCCTTGTCCCTTTTTGACTGAAACATGGCTTAGCTGGGCGTAGAGACAGTGCCAGGCCCATCAGTAATTCAGCAAGATGGGGAAAAGCTG
>PVKP010033380.1:0-25078 GCA_004027715.1 Plecturocebus donacophilus | reverse complement strand
CCACCTTTTGAAGCCTGATTCTGTGAGTTCATCACACTCATCCTCCGTCAAGCCTTGTTCTCTTGCTGATGAGGAGCTGCGATCCCCGGTAGTAGGAGAGGCATTCTGATTTCGGGTGTTCTCAGCCTTTTTGCACTGGTTTCTTCCCATTTTTGTGGATTTATCCACCTGTTGTCTTTGTAATTGCCGACTTTGAGATTGAGTCTCTGAGTGGACGTCCAGCTTGTTGGTGATGAAGTTTTTTCTATTTCTTAGTTTTCCTTCGGGGGGCGCTCCTTCCCCACAGAGCTGGGCCTTCCCGGGTTCAGCTGTGCTTTTCAGTCCTCAGCACTTCCAATTGCTGTTCTCCTTGTGGGGATGGGACCAGCCGCGCCCGACCAAAAGGGCGCCACCCAGTCCCGCACACTCCGCACCGAGAAGCGCCACGCCGGCCAAAAGAGTCGCGCTGGCGACCTGTGTGGCTCCCTCGCCGGGAATCTCCCAGTCCGTGGGCATCAAATATTCGTCTGCAACTGCGGCGTCCACTCGCTCTCTGCGCCCTCACCGCGAGCCACAATCCCAAGCTGCTGCTACGCGGCCATTTTGGATCTCTCTCCGCCCGGTGATGAAGTTTTTCTGTTTCTTAGTTTTCTTTTGGCGGATGCCGGTTCCCCTCTTCCCGGGTTCACTGCGCCCGCTGTGAAACTCTCAGTCCTCAGCGCTTCCAATTGCTGTTTTCCTTGTGGGGATGGGACCAGCCGAGCCCGTCTGTCCCGTATACTCCGCACCGGGAAGCGCCGTGCTGGGTGCCGGCAAAACAGCCGCGCCGGCCAAAAGAGTCGCGCCGGCGACCCGCGTGCCTTCTCCGCCGGGAATCTCCCGGTCTGTGGGCAACAAAAACTCGTCGGAAAGTGCGGCGTCCACTCGTTCTCTGCGCTTTCACTGGGAGCTACATTCCTGAGCTGTTGTTAGTCGGCCATCTTGGATCTCTCTCCTAGAAACTATTCTTAGCTCATGGGCCACACAAAAATAATTGTAGTTTTCAGATACTTCACCAAGACTTCTTCAGAAAGAATCACATAATACTGGTATTAGAAGAAGGATATAGATGAGAAAATAGATGATTTATGCATGGTTGTAATCACATGGTGGGGTCAAAACAGTAAAGTGGCAAATGATAAAATGGAAACAGTGTTCAGTACATCACGGTTGTAGGGTGGTAAAGTAAGTTGAATAAAAGTTAGAGACTAGTTTTAGGAAGAATTTCTAGGGCTGTATGACCCAATTTCTATTGAAATGTGAAGAAATCAATGAGGAAAGATTTGAAGTTTGCATAAAAGAAATAGTTACAGTATTTCTCCCAATAAAGGAGAAAGGAGATAATAAACTAGGAAATTATGACAGACCTCTCTTCCTTTGAGATAGTGGAAAAGCAGAATAAAATTAATATATATTTAGAGAAATTTTGAGCTTTAAGCATGTGGTGGCATCTTGGTTTGAGGTGGAGTAATTAGTTGTGAAAACCAGCAACTCTTATCTGATGACCTTGACTTTAGTTTGTTTGTTAAGAATGAGGGATGCTAGTATAGATTGGGAACATGAAAAATATTGTGTGAATAAAATTAATAATCAACAGTTGTGAGAAGAGATACGATTACATGAAATTTTGTGGCTCCATTAGCAGGCCACATTCTGCTTTCTGCAATGATGAGGGCAGAGATGAGTGGCTGGAAAGTATAGTTGTTTATATATTTGTTTCAGGGCCAAAACTGGGATGAGGCAAATGAAAGGATCGTTATTACTGACTTTTCCTTAGCCTTGGACTCCAGTGTGGCTTGATATGGCAATATTAAATTTTGTATTCATTTAAAATTTTGATATTTTGTTAATCATGGATCTTTTGGAATCATTTAATTTTTAGAAATATTACATTTAAATATTTTTATGTTAATTACACAATTTTGGGCATCCCCTTAAATGGTATGACCAAGGTAAGCACCTGATTTTCCTTACCCACTTCACCGTAATCCTAGTCCTAATTTGCAGAACAAATAGTGAGGTCTCCCCAGGGTTGTCTACTGACTTGCCAACTATAGCTAATGACCAGAGAAGCCAGAAACATAGGGTCTTAGATAATGAGAGCTTGAGATGATGGACTATAGTGTTCAATGCAATGTAACCCAGAAGTAGGCAAATAAATACCAACAAGTTAAAGAGTGAGCCAGCTTTTGATACCTAGTCTATGCTTTCTCATGCTACTTTCAGAATGCTTGTAGAAACAGAGATGCAATATTAAGAATTGGTATAATCCAGAATATTTATCAGTAATATGCCAGACACCAGGAAGAGTTTCTGCAAACTAAAATGCAAATAGAACTTAGATGCAGAATAGTAATAGAGCAGGATATAATGATGGAAGGAAGTTTTCTTAAACAGTATTTTTTGTTTTTCTTTTTAATTCCACTGCATGTCTGCACCTTTGAAATTCCACACCTTTCAGGAAAGAAAGCTGTTTTCTCCTCTGAGGGAGTTGCTTTCTGACATAGTCAACTATTTCATGACCACACAGACCCCTTACCCCCAACTATTCACCCATTAGTACCTTATTTTATTTAGAAGTAAAGTTCCTGATAATGTAATATGACCAAGGTAAAGAAGATAAGTCATGGCACATTTCATTCAGAAATAAGAAACAATACCAGGAAGATCCATAGGATGAATCTATGCTGTCTGGTATTGCATTTTTATTGGTATAGTCTAAAAGAGAAGATCTGCTTCAGTTCATGCAGTATTTTTTGTTATTCTATATAGAAAGCAAGTAGTAGAAGGAACCCAGGTGAACTTTCCTTTTACCTTTAGAGCCATAGTAAGTAAATTGCAACTAATATTAGAAACTTGAGGTCTGGGCCCAGTGGCTCATGCCTGTAATGCCAGCATTTTGGGAGGGTGAGGCAGGAGGATCGCTTGATCTTAGGAGATCAAGACTAGCCTAGGCAACACAGTGAGACCTCCATCTCTACAAAAACATAAAAATTAGCTGGGTATGGTGACCCATACCTGTCCTAGCTATTCAGGAGACTGAAATGGGAGAGGATCTCTTGAACCCGGGAGTTAGAGGCTTCAGTGAGCTGTGATCACACCATCGTACTCCAGCCTTGGTGACAGTGAGACCCAGGCTCCAAAAAAGAAAAATAATAACTAAGATCTGAAAGATTTAAATATAGTTGGTGGACAATGAAGGAAACCAGGAAATTAATGTGGTACTATATCCTCTTCTCCCCTAATTTTTTAGGAAAGAGCAGAGCTGACTTTAAAAATTAATGAACAGTCAAACAAAAACCAAGACTCACGAGTATAAAATAAGTGGAACATTTTTCTGAGGGGAAAGAAGAAAGACATATTTTTTAAAAGATTTAAATCTAGGAAAAATAAGTAAATTTTATTAAAATGTAGTTTTTATTTCCTGTAAGCAAACTTTTTAAGCAAAGTAGAAACAGTGTTAAAAAGACTGAGTTTAAGTTTGCCTGAGTTACTGGAAAAGATATAGAAGGAATTGGAGAGAGAAAATGATAAGACATTGAAATGTGATAGCAGAAATGAAAAGTCTCTTAGAAGCAGTAAAGGACAGAATCAATAAAGCAGAAATTTAAGGCATAGATAGGGAGGAGAAATTAAAGTGATGCTATAAAATTAGGTGGTAAATGGAATGAGAGCCAATGTCCCTTCTAGAACATTGAGCTTACTGGAAGTGTGATGGGAGACCAGTTCTCAAGGACATTTGATTATTTGGTTGGGAATTTAGATTTGAATTAGTAATCAGGTAAAATACACACATGCACACACACAGAAAGAGAGACAGACAGATTTATACACAATACTGCAAGGCTTTGATCTCTGCCTCCTTGCAAACATGATTATTTACATGAAAATTATTCTGGTGTTTATTTTTTAAATTCTAAGAAGTAAAAGTCTGTGGGTTAGGTTATGAAGCCAGTGAATGGAGTGATGGCTTTGCAAATATAAGTAGCTTAAAGTATTATAGATCATAAGTCTGCAGCATACTCAGTAACTATCAGATATTGAAGTGAGTGAATGACAGAAATCTTTCTAAGTCTTGAATTTGAGTGAAGCCCACAGTATACGCATAAGAACACATGAGCAAAACTTGTTGGAAATGTACAGAAAGGAGACTTCCAACCAGAGATGTATGTGCGCATTCATATATGTGTGTGTAAAGAAAACATGAACAATTATCCTAACTGAAAATGTTAAACTGTGCTTGCATTATTGCATTCATATTAACATACCTGAGGATAATACATACCATAAGCTACCTAATTATACTGACTTGTCCTATACTGTGCTGGAATCAACTTACGGTAGGATGTTATTTTCTGTGCTTTATTTGCAAGTTAACATTTTAATAATTATCATAAATAGTTACCTGATTTGCATATTGTGGTGCATAATCCAACTGTTCTGTGGATCATCCACAGTTATCTTATTATTCGTGCCAAGACTTCTATATTAGTCTGAATACTCTATCATAGACTGCATTTCTGTTTCCAGTTCTCTGAGCTTTTTATAACTCTAAATATAGCGCTTTATTAATCAAAAGATTGAATCTTAACGTGTGTTAGTATAGAAGTCTCTCTGACCCACTATTCTATTGAAGTTAATTTTTATTATTGCTTAATTTCCAACATTTCTATGCAGTATCTTTTATTTGAACCTTCATAACCCTGTGAGCTTGGTATTGAAGTGTTACATCATTTTTTTGTCTTTTCAATATAGTGGGCCTATGTGCTAAGAGCTGAAAAATTTGAAAAATATTTTTGAAAATAGTCAAATTTGACTCTCAAGAGTCAAATTATAAAATGTGTGTAAAATAACATACTAGAAATGATCATGTTAAAGGAAAAAAATGGCTGAGAGCCCAGCTCAAGAACTTCACTGTAATGTAATCAGTGGTACTAACATACTTAGAGGAAAACTGAAGGAGGATTGGCTAGAATTGGAAAGGAGTAAATACACATAACATAAATTTGAGCATTAGCTATAGAAGTAGCAATTGTTTTAGAAAGCCATAGTGTTCTCATCATTCATCTCCAAAGATGTGGAAGGATGAATGCAACAAGCTAGAGGAATTTGAAGCCATTAAAGTGAAATTCTTCTGACCCCATCTTATTTGGCATTTTCCTTATCAGTTCATTTTCTGAAACTGAATTCCCAGTTAGTTTTTCTTACATGTAAAGATCATACAGGTTAGGTTCTCATGAATATCTAATTCTCCTCACATTTTTTTGGATCCCCATAACACTTTCATTAATTAGCATATATACTTTAATTTTTATATAAACAGAATTGGGTTGAAGTATCAGTGAAATATGGCGCACTGAAATGTTTACCCTTTAGGATACAGAGACTAAGTACTTAACATCAGAGTGCTAGAGATACAAATACTAGATAGACCATGTTCCATGAAGGCTATCTTTATGTATACTCATGTCATATAATGTAGACAGATAAATCCTGCTGAATTTTTATTTTGATCTGTCCTTGTCTGCTATTTGCTGTAAAGCATAGGGTCAAATTTGCAAGGAAAACCCAATTTTTTTCTAAGGCATTATGCCTTCAAATTCATCTATGTGTTATGAGCAATTCATTTATCTGTTACTGGCTAATAGTCATTAACTCAGGCTGCAAATCTTTTTTTTTTTTTTAATTAAGAGATCGGTTTACTAATGTTGCTCAGGCTGGCCCTGAACTCCTGGGCTCAGGCAGTCCTCCCATCTCAGCCTCCTGTGTAGCTAGGACCACAAGTGAGCATTGCTGCACCAGCCCCTCACTCAGCCATTAACCTAGACCTTAAAACTCTCCCTAAAAATATGTAATGGTGCAATATTTATTAAGTATGCTCTACAGTATCATTTTTGAATGTTTGATATATTCTCTATAACAGGGGTCCCCAGCCCCCAGGCAGTGGCTGGCTACTGGCCGTGGCCTGTTAGGAATCAGGTCACATAGCCAGAGGTGAGTGACGGACAGGTGAGCATTACCACTGGAGCTCTGCCTCCTGTTTGATCAGCAGCAGCATTAGATTCTCATAGGAACCTGAACACTGCACATGTGAGGGATCTGGGTTGCGTGCTCCTTACAATAATCTAATGCCTGATGATCTGAGGTAGAACAGTTTAATCCTGAAAACATCCTCGTGCCCCTGTCCATGGAAAAATTGTATTCCATGAAACCGATTTCTGGGGCCAAAAAGGTTGGGGATCGCTGCTCTGTAAGAAATTATTACCAAAAAAAGATGCAAAGTCTTTATCTTACTTATATCTATATCCTCTATGTGCCCACACAAGGTGCTTTTTACACTTAAGTTGTTAAACTAAAATAGTTCTTTAAACTTAATGGAAAACAAATGTAATCATGAAATATTTTTTCTCTGATCTACGTGTACTCATGGTTAGTAATTTGGTCAGCTTGTCTTGGTCAGGGATTTTGTAGGATTACACATTAGTTAACTGCTTAACTTTGGCAGAATGAAAATACTAATGCATGCAAGGTGGTCAACTTTAGCGGGACAACTGAGGAATGAGTGAGCCTAAGTGGAAACTTAGTAAGCTTTGAAAAGCACAATAGAGTTAAATGTAAGTAGTTGGGATGACTTATGGTTTCTGACCAGAGATGTAGAGAGCTGGGAAGACATCACTCCCAATGTAAAATGATGAAAAACCCAAAACCAAGTTCACAACTTGTCTCGAACACTCCTCTGAGTGTTGAAATTTCAGACCTATGCACAGACCTAGAATCTAGAGAGAGACAGATAACTGCAGGTAGAGGCATCCTACAAGTACCGACTTCCCTGGCTTACACCTCTAGAAAGAGATAAGCTAAGATGATAATTACATTGGTAGAAGCCAAGTGTATACTATACTGATAAAATCTTTTTGCAGTTGGGGTATGGGAGTTAGTATACTGACTGATCATAGCATTCAAGCTGAATAACAAAGAGACTCAAGACATGAGTAATTAGATAGTAGAGTAGATATCTCCTGATCTTGGTGAGTTCAAAAGATCACTGGAATTAAGTTACTGAAAGAAATGAACTGGAAAGGTTAGAGAAGGTGGAATTCAGAATAGACAATTTGAAATTGAGATTATGCAGAGATTTTAGTTATTGACAATCACGGAATTTAAGATATAACCTATAGAGTGGCTGAGAGAAGGTAGAAGACAAGGCATTGGAAAAGAGGAAAGAGGTAAAGATTCAAAAAATTGTTAGGCCATTAGAAGGATTATCTATGTGTATGAAGAAATTACTAAGAATAAAGACAGCTGTATTCTTGGAGAAAGTGACAGAAAATGAGGAGGAGTGATCTTTGTGGGGTCAGTACATGACTACAAAGTGAGGGCTAGTGGGTGGGCTAGATACCTGATGACACAGGACTCAAAGCTTGGAAGGGAGATGGGTTAGAGGTTGTTTTTCATATTTCTTCTTTATGCACCGTATTTGTTTTCATCTCTACCTTGTCATTAATATATTTGTTTAGCATATTCTACATTTTTTATTTGTGACTTCAGTTAAGTTACAAAATGAAACAAGTTCAGGATAGAGCTCTAAGCTATGCCACTAGAAACCTCTCTCTAGGTTGATACTGACCCGTTAATTACCATCCCACTAGTTATTGAAAAAAAAAATGAAGAAATAAAAACTTTGAGAAAGTAGAAGAGGCTAGAATGGATTCCAATTCATTTTTATAAGAAGCCAGCATTACCCTAATACTGAAACCAGAAAAGCAGAGTACTAGAAAAGCAAACTATACAGTAATCTCTCTCATCAACTTAGAACAATTGTCAATAAAATAATAGCAAAATCATACATAAAAGGTTAATATCTCATATCGGAGTAGACAAGGGCTAGTTCAATATTTGAAAAACAGTGTAACTTACCATAGTAGAAGAAAAATGAAGAAAAACCATATTATCCTCTCAAAATATGGAGAAGCAGCAGCAGAGAAAATGAACAATCAATGATGAAACTCTCAGCAAACTAAGTATTAAAACAGAGAACTTCCTTAATCTCTAAGGGGTATCTACAAAAAACCTACAGCTAGCATCATGCTTAATGATAAAAGACGAATGCTTTCTCTCATATAAAGAACATCATCAAGGATGTTCTCTCTTGCCAGTCCTCTTCAGCATCATACTGCAAGTCCTGAATGCAGTAAGGCTATAAAAATATAAGCATACAGATCTGAACGAAATAAATGGTCACTTATTGCAGAATACACAATCATCTTTGTAGAAATCATGAAAGAACACACATTACAGACTTCCAGAACTAATATGAATTTAGCAAGGTCACAGAATACTAGATAAATATACTAAATTCAATTTTGCTTCTGTATAGCAGCAGTGAACAGCTGGAGTTTGGTATTTTAAAAAATACCATTTACAGTAGCACAAATAAAAGAGAAAAACATAATTTTGAATCTAATAAAGTATCTGAAATTGTATATGTGGAAAACTGTAAAACACTTGAAAAATTAAAATTTATTATTTAGAGTAGAGCTGTATACAGTGTTTATGACTTGGAAGGCTTCATATTGTTAAGATGACAATTGTCCAGTTTAATCTACAGACTCAGTTTAATCCCAATGAAAATTCCAGTGGTTCTTTTTAGATAATAACAATCTGAGTTTAAAATTCATATGGAAAGGCAAAGGAACTAGAATAGTCAAAACAGTTTTGAAAAAGAAGAAAAAGAGAATTCACGTTGCCTAATTTCAAGAATTACTAGAAAAGACAGTATGTGATTGACAAAACAATAGACACATAGATTTTTGGAATAAAATAGCCCCAGAATACTCCCAAACAAATAGAACAATTGATTTTTAGAATACATTTATTAATGTAAATGTGTATGTGTAATTTATGCTATAAAATTCACTTATTTCAAATGTAAAATTCAGTTATCTTAAATAAGTTTATAAAATTGCATAACTGTTAATGCCATCCAATTTTATAATATTTTTATCATCCCCCAAAATATATTTTTTTGCTACAGTCTCACTGTTACTCCCACAAAACCACTATTCAGCTTTTTGTCTTATAACTATAAATTTGCTTTTTCAGTCATATAAATGTAACTACATGGCATTTATGACTGCATCTGGCTTGTTTTATTTAATAAAATGTTTTTGTGGTTTAACCATGTTAGCATGTATCTGTACTTTGTTCCTTTTTATTGCTGAATAGTATTCCATTGTATTGTTATACCACACTTTTTTATTCACTCACTTTGTATTATTTTCACTTTGATGCTCCTATAAACAGTGCTGGTATAAACATTTCAACACAGGTATTCATGAGACATAGGTATGTATTTCCTCTTGATGGATTCCTAGGAGTAGATTGCTGGATTATATGGTAAATATATATTTAACTTCTGAAGAAATTGCTATAGTGTTTTCTGAAGTGTCTGTATCATTTAACAGTCCTACCAGCAATATACAAGGGCTTATACAGTATACAAGTTTCTCCACATCACACCAATATTTATTTTCTTTATAGTTCTAGTGTATGTGAGGTGTTAATTTCATTAGTTTAAAATTTGTATTTTATAACTAATTTTGTTGAGCACATTTTCATGGGCTTATTGGCCCCAAAGGACCTGTGTTCAAATGTTTGTTATACCAGCAGTGTTCATAAGAGCATCAAAATAGAAATAATACAAAGTAACTGAATAAACAGGTGTGGTATAATAATATAATGGAATACTCTTCAGCAATTAAAAGGTAAGTGTGCACACATACCTTGTTTTATTGTTCTTCACTTTGCTGTGTTTTGCAGATATCGTGTATTTTACACATTGAAGGTTTTTGGGAATTTTGCATTGAGCAAGTCTGTCATCACCAGTTTTTCAATATGCGCTTACTTTGTGTCTCTCACATTTTGGTAATTCTCACATTTCAAACTTTTTCAGGATTACTATATCTAATATTGTGATATATGATCAGTGATCTTTTTTATAGCCTTTAATTTTTATGGGTACATGGTAGGTGTATATATGGAATACATGAGATATTTTGATACAGGCATGCAGTGCATAATAATCACGTTAGGGAAAATGGGGTATTCATCACCTCAAGCATTTATCCTTTGTGTTATAAACAATCCAATTATACTCTTTTGATTATTTAAAAATGTACAATTAAATCAGTATTGACAATAGTCACCCTGTTGTTGTGCTATCAGATACTAAGTCTTAGTTATTCTTTCTATTTTTTTTATACCCATTAACCATCCCCACCTTCTTACCATCCAAACCTCCCTCTACCCTTTCCAGCCTCTAGTAACCATCCTTATACACTCTGTATCCATGACTTCAATTTTTTTGATTTTTAAATCTCACAAATAAGTGAAAACATGCGATGTTTGGCTTTCTGTGCCCGGCTTATTTCACTTAACCTAAGGACCTAAGGACAATTGTCATCTTAAGTTCTGTCCATGTTGTTGCAAATGACAGGATCTGAATCTGAATAGTACTGCATTGTGTGTAAGTACTGTATTTTCTTTATCCATTCATCTGTTGATGGACACTTGGTTTCTTTCCAAATCTTGGCTACTGTGAACAGTGATGAAACAAACATGGAGTGCAGATATTTCATTTCTTTAGTGCATATACCTAGGAGTGGGATTGCCAGATCATAGAGTAGCTCTATTTTTTAGATTTTTGAGGAACCTCCAAACTGTTTTTTATGTTGGTTGTACTAACTTATATTGCCACCAACAGAGTATGAGGGTTCTACATCCTCGCCAGAATTTGTTATTGCCTGCTTTTTGGATAAAAGCCATTTTAACTGGGGTAAGATGCTATCTCATTGTAGTTTTGATTTGCATTTCTCTGATGATTGGCATATTGAACACCTTTTCATATGACTGTTTGCCATTTCTGTGTCTTCTTTTGAGAAACGTCTATTCAAATCTTTCACCATGTTGTAATCAGATTGCTAGATTTTTTTCTTACAGAGTTATGTGAGCTCCTTATATATTCTTGTGATTAATCCCTTGTCACATGGGTAGATTGCAAATATTTTTTTCCCATTATGTGGGTTGCGTCTTACCTTTGTTCATTTTTTCCATTACTGCACAGAATCTTTTTAACTTGATGTGATCTCATTTGTCCATTTTTGGTTTGATTGCCTGTGCTTGTGGGGTATTACTCAACAAATCTTTGCCCATACCAATGTCATGGGAAACCTAAATGTTTTCTTTTAGTAGTTTAATAGTTTGAGGTCTTAGATTTAAGTCTTTAATCACATGTTTTTACTTGATTTTTGTATATGGCAAGAGATTGAGATCTAGTTTCATTCTTCTGCATGTAGATATTCCATTTTCACAGCACAATTTATTGAAGAGACTGTCTTTTCCCTGGTGTATGTTATTGGTACCTTCGTCAAAAATGAGTTCCATGTGGGAGTGTGGGTTTGTTTCTATGTTCTCTGTTCAGTTCCATTGGTCTCTGTGTCAGTTTCCATGCTAGTACCATGCTGTTTTGGTTACTATAGCTCTGTAGTATTATTTGAAATCAGATACTACGATTTCTCCGATTTTATTCTTTTTTTGTTTTATTTTGTTTGTTTTTGAGACAGAGTTTCATTCTGTCACCCAGGCTGGAGTGCACTAGTGCACTTCTCTGGGTGCACTCTGCCTCCTGGCCTCAAGGAATTTTCCCACCTCAGCCTTCCAAGTAACTGGACTACAAATGTGTATCACCACACTTGGTTAATTTTTTTGTACTTTTTGTAGAGATGACATTTACCATGTTGCCCAGGTTGGTTTCAAACTCCTGGACTCAAGCAATCCACCTGGCCTCCCAAATTGTTGGGATTGCAGGTATGAACCACTGCACCTAGCCCTATTTTTTTTTTTTTTTTTTGCTTAGGATAGCTTTGGCTATTTTGAGTTTTCTGTGGTTCCATATGCATTTTAGGATAGTCTTTTCTACTTGTGTCAGGAATGCCATTTGATATTTTGATAGAGAATGCATTAAATCAGCAGATTGCTTTGGGTAGTATGGACATTTTAACAATATTGAGGTTTCTCATCTATGAACATGGATTTCCATTTTTTTGTTGTCCTCTTCAATTTGTTTCATCTTTCTTTGATAACTTTAATTGTAGAGCTCTTATACTTCTTTAAGTTAATTCATGAGTATTGAATTTTATTTGTGACTGTTATAAATGGGATGACTTTTAAAATTCTATTTCAGACTCCTCACTGTTGACATACAGAAATGCTACTGATTTTTATATGTTGATTTTGTATCCTGCAACTTAAATAAATTTATCAGTTCTACTAGTTTTTTTTTGTGTGTGGAGTCTTTAGGATTTTCCAAATATAAGATCATATCATTTGCAAACAAGGATAATTTGCTTTTTAATTTTACAATTTGGATACCATTTATACGCTTCTCTCATCTGATTGCTCAAGCTAGGACATCCAGTACTGTGTTGAATAACAATTGTGAAAGCAGGCATTCTTGTTGTCTTCCAGATCTTAAAGAAAAGACTTTCAATTTTTCTTCATTCAGTATGATATTGGCTGTGGGTCTGTCATATATGGCTTTTATGTTGAGATATGTTTCTGTATCTCCATTTTTTTTAAGGCTTTTATCATGAAGGAATGCTGAACTTTATCAGATGCTTTTTCAGCATCAATTTAAATGATCATATGGTTTTTATCCTTCATTCCATTGATAGGATGTAGCACATTGATTGACTTGTTTATGTTGATTCATACTTGCATCTCTGAGATAAATCCCACTTGGTCATGGTGAATGACCTTCTTAATGTATTGTTTATTTTTATTTGCTAGTGTTTTGTTGAGGACTTTTTGGATCATTATTCATCAGAAATATTGACCTCTACTTTTCTTGTTTGATGTGTCTTTGTCTAGGTTTTGGTATACTGGCACTATAGACTTAGTTTAGAAGTATTCCATTGGCCTCTGTGTTTTGGAATAGTTTGAGTAGGACTGTTATTAGTTATTCTTTAAATGTTTGGTAGAATTCAGCAGTAAAGCCATTTGGGTTTGATCTTGTTACTCATTATTGATCAAATCAGATTTTGGATTTTTCATGCTTTGATCTTGGTAGGTGGTATGTGTCAAGGAATTTAAACATTTCCTCTAGATTATCCAATCTATTGGCTTATAGTTGCTCATAGTAGCCACTAATGATTACTCTGAATTTCTGTGGTATCAGTTACAGTGTTTTCTTTTTCATCTCTGTTTTGAGTCCTCTCCTTTATTTTTCTTTGTTAGTATGACTAAAGGATAGTCAGTTTTACGTTTACAAAAAACAAACTTGTTGTTTCTTTGATCTTTTTTATTGTTTTGTTTATTTCAAATTTATTTATTTCTGATCTCATCTTTATTATTTCTTTTTTCCTCCTAATTTTGGGTTTGGTTTGCTTTTGCATTTCTAGTTTTATAAAATGCATCGTTAGTTGCTTCTTTGGAATTTTTCTTCTTTTTTTGATATAGGCACTTACAGTTATAAATTTCCCTCTTACTACTGCTTTTGCTGTATCCCATAGGTTTTGGTGTGTTGTGTTTCCATTATCATTTCTTTTAAGATATTTTTCATTTTTTTATTATATTGTTTAATTTTCATGTTTTTGCATAATTTTGACAATTCCTCATTATTGATTTGTAGTTTTATTCCATTGTGGTTAGAGAAGATGCTTGATAGTATTTTTTTTTAATGTTTTAAGACTTGTTTTGTAACCTAACATATGGTGTAACCTGGAGAATGGTACATGTGCTGAGGCAAAGAATGTGTATTCTGCACCTGTTGGATGAAATGTTCTGTAAGTATCTATTGAGTCCGTTTGTTCTATTGTGTGGATTGAGTCTGATGTTTCTTTATTAATTTTTCTTTTTTGGTCTGGGAGATATTTCCAATTCTGAAGGTAGGGTATTGAATTCTTCAGCTATTATTGTATTGGTGTCCATGTGTCTCTTTAGCTTTAATAATATTTGTTTTATATGTTGGATGCTCAGTGCTGGATGCATATATATTTATAATTGTTGTGTCTTCTTGCTGAATTGACCCTTTTGTCTTTATATAATGACATTCTTTGTCTTGATACCTATTTTGTCTGATATAACTACTTTAGTTGTTAATTTTTTCATTGGAGGGGGCAGGTATCCACTGGCATGGAATATCTTTTTCCATCCATTTATTTTCAGTCTATATGTTTCTTTATAGGTAAAGGATATTTCTTGTAGGCAATAGATCACTGTGTCTTGGTTTTTCATCATATCTTGGCTTTTCATTGTGTCTTGGTTTTTTATCCATTCAGACCTTCTCTTTCTATGACCTTTGATTTGAGAGTATAGTCTATTTACATTTATTTTATTATTGATAAGTAAGGACTTACTCCTGCCATTTTGTTATTTGTTTTCTGGTTGTTTTGTGATCTTTCCTTCTTTCCTCTCTTCCTTCTAGTGAAGGTGCTTTTCTCTGGTGGTAAGATTTCAGTTCTTGCTTTTTATTTTTTTGTGTATCCATTGTGTGTTTTTCGATTTGAGCTTAATATGAGGCTTATAAATACTATCTTGCAACTCATTATTTTAAACTGATAGCAACTTAATACGGATTGCATAAACAAAGAAACACGCAGTTAAAAATAAAAACTCTTTATTTCTCACCTTTTGGAGTTTGATTGTTAAATCCCTTGAGATAATCACCTTTGGGTTAAATCTTCTTGGTGTTCTATAACCTTCTTGTACTTTTTTTTTTTTTTTTGACTGAGTTTCCCTTTGTTGCCCAGGCTGGAGTGCGAATGTTGCTCTCTCAGCTCACCACAACCTCCGCCCCCTGTGCTCCAGCGATTTTCCTACCTCACTGTCCTGAGTAGCTGGGATTACAGGCACCCACCACCATGCCTGGCTAATATTTGTATTTTACTTGAGATGGGTTTCACCATGTTGGCTAGGCTGGTCTCAAACTCCTGACCTTAAGTGATCTGCCCTCCTTGGCCTCCCAAAGTGCTGGAAATATAGGCATGAGCCATCTTGCCTGGCCTGAAATGACCTTTTTGTACTTAAGGAGAAGTGCAGAGTAAATAGTGGGGGGAAGCCCATCAGATCTTGTGAGAACTTATTCACTATTATGAGAAAGCATTGAGGTAACCACCCCATGATTCAATTACTACCCTTTGGGTTCCTCTCACAACCTGTGGGGATTATGGGAACTACAGTTCAAGATGAAATTTGGATGGGGACATAGCCAAACCATATCAGAAGTTCTGTGATATCATCTTTTTGAATAATCTTTCTCTCCCTCTTTCTTTCTGTACTTCCTTTTTAAGGCCTGTAAGTCATAGATTTGCCTTTAGATGTATGTATACTTCATTGTTTTTTAATGTTTTTTTCTTTTATCTTACGTGTGTATTTTCAAATAGCCTGTCTTCAAGTTCACTAATCCTTTTTTCTGCTTGATTAATTCTCTATTAAGAGATTCTGATGCATTCTTCAGTATGTCAATTGTATTGTTCAGCTTTAGAATTTTTGCTTGATTCTTTTTATTTCAGTCTCTTTGTTTATCTGATAGAATTCTGAATTTATTCTCTGTGTTATCTTTAAGTTTCTTCAAAATAGCTATTTTGAATTCTTTGTATGAAAGGTCACATATCTCTTTTTCTCCACGATCAGTCTGTTGTGCCTTATTTAGTATGTCTGTTGAGGGCATGTTTTTGTAGATGATCTTAATACTTGTAGATGGGGTCATCAGTATCTGAGAATTGAAGAGTTATCTCTTTATTATAGTCTTTGCAGTCTGGGCTTGTTAGTGCCTGTCCTTGAGAAGGCTTTCCTAGGTATTTGAAGGGACTTCGGCCTCAAACCCAGTAACGCTGTGGTTTTTGCACATTTGTACAGGTACCACCTGGGTTACCAGGCAGACTTTTGCTCTTTCCCCTTACTTCCTGTCAAACAGAGTACTTGTCTGTGTTCTGAGCTGCCTGGAATTTTGGATTTGATGATGCAAGCACCTCCATGTCTACTACATCTGGAACTGTGCTAGGTCAGACCTGAAGCCAGCAGAGCACTGGGTCTCATCCAAGACTCACTGTAACAACTACCTTGCTACACCTGTGTTCACTCAAAGCCCTGGACTGTATACTGGCAGGTAGTGAAACCAACCAGGTTTGTATCCTTTTCTTTAGAGCAATGAGTTTTCTCAGGCCCTGTGTGTCCAGAGATGCTCTCTTGTAGCCGGGGATTAGATTCGGGAACCTTAGAAATATCTGATCTCCTACTGGAATAGAACATCAGATTAAGCTAACACTCAAACCACAATACAAAGTCTTTCCTGCTTTTTTTTCTCCCCTCTCCACAGGCTAGGAGCCTCTCTCCCTGTAGTCACAACTACCACCAGCACAGTGGGTGTTCTGCCAGGCCACTGCTGACGTTTAAAGAGTAATCATTTCATTTTGTGGTGAATGCTGCTAGGCCAAGGACTTACCCTTCAGGGCAGTGGGCTCCCCTCTAACTCAGGGCAGGTCCAGAAATGCTGTCGAAGAGCCTACATGTGGACTCAGGGACCCAGAGAGCCTTCTTGTTACTCTACCGCACTGTGGCTTAGCCGGTACCAATTTTTGCTTCTTGTGACTGTACTTTTCTGTGTGTAAATAGTTGTTACAATTTTCTGTGTACAAATAGTTGTTATAACAATGGGTTGGGATGAATGATGTAGGCTTCTCTTCTGCCATCTTGCTCTGCCCCTATTCAAGATCTCCGATGTTACCATTTTAACTGTTTTGAGATGTCACAAAACACACCCATCCAAGACAGAGAACTTGATAAATATTTTGTGTGTTCTAACTGCTCTACTGACAGGCCATTTCCTTGTCTCTCTGTCTCTCCTCAGGGCTCCTTATTCCCTGTGACATTAAAAAAAGAAAGAAATTGGGGAAGTTAATAACCTTACAGTGACCTCTAAGTGTTTAAGTGAAAGGAAGAGACATATGTCTCTCACTTGAAATCAAAAGCTAGAGATTATTAGTATTATTGAGGAAAGCATACTAAAAGCAGAATAGGCTGAAAGGTAGGCCTCTTGTGCCAAAGAGCCAAGTTGTGAATGCAAAGGAAAAATTATTGGAGGAAATCAAAAGTGCTACTCCAGTAAACACAGGAATGACAAGAAAGCAAAACAGCCTTATCTAGAGACAGTTTGAGTGGTCTGGATAGAAGATCAAACAAGCCTTACAACATTCCCTTAGGCAAAAACCTAATCCAGATCAAGGCCCTAAACCTTCAATTCTATGAAGGCTGACAGAGATGAGGAAGCTACAGAAGAAAAGTTGGAAGCCAGTAGAGGTTGGTTCATAAGGTTTAAGGAAAGAGCTATTTTCATAACATCAAATTGGAAGGCAAAGCAGCTAGTGCTGATGTAGAAGTTACAGCAAGTTATTCAGAAGATCTAACTAAAGATAATTGTTTAAGGTGGCTACACTAAGCAACGCATTTTTAATGTAAACCAAACAGGCTTCTATTGGTAGAAAGACTTTTTTAAAAAAATTATATATTTTGGAAACGGGGTCTTATGTTGCCCCAGTTGGATTGCAGTGATGCAGTCTGGCCTCACTATAGTGTCCACCTCCTGGGATCAGCCTCCTGAGTAGGCGGAACTCCAGGTGTGTATCCTTGTGCTTAGCAAATTTTTAATTTTTTGTAGAGATGTAGTTTCACTATATAATGTCCAGGCTGTTCTCGAACTCCTGGGCTCAAGCAATCCTGCCTCAGCCTTCCAAAGTGCTGGGCTTACAGGTGTGAGGCACTTCACCCAGAGGGTAAGGACTTTTTTTTAAGACCCAAATTTATTTTTTCAGTTTTTTTTTTTTTTCTATTATACTTTAAGTTCTGAGATAAATGTGCAGAACCTGCAGGTTTGTTACATAGGTATACATGTGCCATGGTGGTTTGCTGCACCCGTCAAACCATCATCTATGTTAGGTATTTCTCCTAATGCTGTCCCTTCCCCTTGTCCCATACACTCCAACAGGCCCCAGTGTATGATGTTCCCCTCCCTGTGTCCATGTGTTCTCATTGTTAACTCCCATTTATGAGTGAGAATATGTGGTGTTTGGTTTTCCATTTCTGTGTTCATTTGCTGAAAATGATGGTTTCCAGCTTCATCCATGTCCCTGCAAAGGATATGAACTCATTTTTTCTTATGACTGCATAGTATTCCATGGTATATCTGTGCGACATTTCCTTTATCCAGTCTTTCATTGATGGACATTTGGGTTGTTTCCAAATCCTTGCTATTGTTGATTTGGGGTGGAGAGTTCTGTAGATATCCATTAGGTCTGCTTGGTCCAGAGCTGAGTTCAAGTCCTGAATATCCTTGATAATTTTCTGTTTTGTTGATCTGTCTAATATTGACATTGGGGTGTTAAAGTCTCCCACTGTTATTGGATGGGAATTTAAGCTTCCGTTAGTCTCTAAGAACTTGTTTTATGAATCTGGATGCTCCTGTATTGGGTGCATATATATTGAGGATAGTTAGCTCTTCTTGTTTTATTGATCCCTTTACCAATATGTAATGCCCTTCTCTGTCTATTCTGATCTTTGTGGTTTAATGTCTCTTATATCAGAGATTAGGATTGCAACCCCTGTTCTTTTTTGCTTTCCATTTGCTTGATAAATATTCCTCCATCCTTTTGTTTTGAGCCTATGTGTGTCTTTGCACGAGAGATGGGTCTTGACTCTATCCAGTTTGCCAGTCTATGTCTTTTAATTGGAGCATTTAGCTCATTTACATTTACGGTTAATATTGTCATGTGTGAATTTGATCCTGTCATTATGATGCTAGCCGGTTAGTTTGCACATTAGTTGATGCAATTTCTTCATAGTGTTGATGAAGGATTTTTTTAAAAGTTATTTTTTCTCCTTCACTTACGAAGCGTAGTTTGACTGGATATGAAATTATGGGTTGAAAATCCTTTTCTTTAACAATGTTGACTATTGGCCCCCACTCTCTTCTGGCTTGTAGGGTTTCTGCAGAGAGATCTGCTGTTAGTCTGATATGCTTCCCTTTGTGGTTGACCTGACCTTTCTCTCTTGCTTCCCTTAATATTTTTTCCTTCATTTTAACCTTGGTGAACCTGATGATTATGTGTCTTGGGGTTGCTCTTCTCGAAGAGTATCTTAGTGGAGTTCTCCGTATTTACTGAATTTGAGTGTTGGCCTGTCTTGCTAGGTTGGGGAAGTTCTTTTGCATAATATCCTGAAGTATGTTTTCCACCTTGGTTATATTGTCCCTGTCGCTTTCAGGTACACCAATCAAATGTAGGTTTGGTCTTTTCACATAGCCCCCTATTTCTTGGAGGCTTTGTTTGTTCCTTTTCATTCTTTTTTCTCTAATCTTGCCTTCATACTTTATTTCATTAAGTTGATCTTCAGTATCTGATATCCTTTCTTCCATTTGATTGATTCGGTTATTGATACTTGTGTATGCTTCATGAATTTCTCATGCTGTGTTTTTCAGTTCCATCAGGTCATTTATATTCTTCTCTAAACTGGTTATTTTAGTTAGCAGTTCCTGTAATCTTTTATCAAGGTTGTTAGCTTCCTTGCATTGGGTTAGAACATGCTCCTTTAGCTTGGAAGAGTTTGTTATTACCCGCCTTCGGAAGCCTGCTTCTGTCAATTCATCAAATTAATTCTCCGTCCAGTTTTGTTCCCTCAGGTATAAGTACCCCAGGGAATTTCCTGGTCTGTGGGTTTTAAAAACCATGGGAAAAGGGTAGTATCTGGACTGGATAGCGCTGTCTTTCAGGGCACAGTACTTCATGGCTTCCCTTAGCTAGGGGAGGGAGTTCCCCGACCCGTTGTGCTTCCTGGAGGTGATACCCTACCCTGCTTTTCTTTACGCTCTGTGGGCTGCACCCACTTTCTAACCAGTACCAATGAGACGAGCTGGGCACTGCAGTTGGAAATGCAGAAATCACCCATCTTCTGCATTGGTCTCACTGGGAGCTGCAGACCAGAGCTGTTTCTATTTGGCCATTTTGCCAGATCCCATGAATAAGGACTTTTATAGCTAAAGACAAGAAGTCAGTACCTTGTTTCAGAGCTTCAAAGGCCTCAAAGGACAGCCTGACTCTCTTGTTAGAGGCCAGTTTGTTGGTGACATGTGGTTAAAGCCAGTGTTCATTGACAATTTTGAGAATCCTAGGGCCCTTAAGAATTATATTAAATCTACTCTCTCTGTGCTCTGTAAATAAAACAACAAAGGCTGAATGATAGCATATTTGCTTATAACATGGTTGACTGAATATTTTAAGCCTACTCTTGTGACTTACTGATCGGAAAAAAAAGACACCTTTTAAAAATTACTTGTCTTTGATAAGGCACCTGGTCACACAAGAGCACCAGTATTGATGTACAAGGAGATTAATGTAGTTTCCATGCATGCTAACACAGCATCCATTCTGCAGCTTATGGATCAAGTAGTCACTTCTACTTTCACATCTTATTACTTAAGAAATACATTTCATAGTTGATAGCTGCCATAGATAGTGATTCCTCTGATGTGTTAGAGCAAAGTACACTGGAACCTTCTAGAAAGGATTCATCATAATAGATGCTATTAAGAACAGTCATGATTCAGGGGAGGAGGCCAAAATATCAGCCTGAAGAAGAAGGATGGAAGAAGTTGATTCCAACCCTCACTGATGACTTGGAGAGGTTCAAGACTTCAGTGAAGTTCAGGACCTCCTCAGTGGAGGAAGTAACTGCTGGTGGACAGGAAATAGCAAGAGAATTGGAATTACAAGTGGACACTGAAGATGTGAATATATTACTGCAATTTCATGATAAAACTGTGATGAATGAGGAGTTGCTTCTTATGGATGAGCAGAAAAAGTAGTGTCTTGAGATGGAATCAGACTTGAGCTCTAGGGCTCTGGTGATCTCCCTGTCTCAGCCTCCTAAGTGCCACTGAGACTATAGGTGTACACTAACACTCCTGGCTAGTTAATTTCCCTAAAAATTAAACAGCTTTTACAAATCAATAAGAAAATGACATTTTTAACAGTGAAAACAAGTTTAACCAGCTATTTAAAAACGGAGACATGCAAATTTCCATTAAGCATATTTAAAAAGTTTAGTTTTCCTGGTATTTCAAGAAATACAAATGTACATAAGATCCTATTAGATGGGAAAAATAGTTTTGAAATTTTATTATTTACCTTGATGATTAATTGGTAAAACCTTAATGCCAGCCAGTTTAGAATGTATGTATCAATGACTGATAGGTAATTTCCACTGTATGATTTATCTTTTCTGCTTAAGTTCATGATCACCATAAGAATTAAGTTATATTTTCAGGTATTTCAAAATCTTTATAATTTAAACTTATTATTTCCTGAAGACTAACTCTACTTATTCCATAAGGAAAATAGAAATTATTAAGTGGGAGCTTTAGCTTTCTGTAGAAGATCTATTGCAACTGCATCTGTATTTTTCTTTTTTTCTCTAGTGATGTCTCTTCTGTTTCAGATCAGTTCTACTACCTGTGGTCTGGACCCCATCCCTTTGTGTCTTCTCAGGTATCTTGTATTCTGTCAGTTATCTTTCTCTCTCTTATATCTGCAACCCCTATGTTTTTATTGGATCTTGTTTTGCTGATAGTCCTTCTCATCTTACTAATTTAAGCTAGGTTGAACAGCCCTGTGTAGATCCCACCACTTCTTTTGGCTACAGCAGTAGCTTTCTTCTCTTTTTCTGAGTAATACTCCATAATTGGTTGTCTGCATTTTTTATTATTTTCCATTTTCTTTGGTATCTGTCACTTGATCTACTTAAGTTAATATTTCTTGAGAGTCTAATGGTCTTTCTGTAATTAAATCTGTTTTAAGATTTTATCTGGTCTTGACAGTAGCATCCTACATTCTTGACTTCCTCCTTCTCAAAATCCTCTTTTGGCTTCAGTGATAGAGTTTTGCCCTGGTATTTCTTGGTACTTCTGCTTTTCAATGTGGTCTTTAAAATTTGGGTTTTTACTTGTCTCTGTTCTTATCCTAAGCTTTAGTTATCAATACCGTAATACTTTCAAGTGTTTCTAGTTCAGGTACCTCCAGATTAATATATCTGACATTCTAGATTACATTTCCTTTTAGATTTTTCAGAGTTCTAACTCAGCTTGTCCAAAATTGAATTTGTAATCTTTTCTTCCAAACTCCTTTCTTTTTTTTTTTTTTTAATCTCAGTGAATGGTGTCAGTATATATCTAGTTGTGTAAGCCAGAAACTTAGGAATCATTATTGACATCTCTTAGCTGCCAATGCAATAGATTTGTCTCTTTAATATCTCAAGAATCTTTTTCACTTTTTTTGATCGATACCACTGCAATCTTAAAGCTACTGTAATTCTTTTCACCAGTGGGATTTGTTTTTTATTATATCCAGAGAGCTGAAGGGAATTTGACCAAATTCGGAGTTAAATTTGGGGTAAATTACTTAAATTAAAAGTAATTTTAATTAATTACTTTCAGAAAGAATAGGGGTTGGGAGAAGGAACCTAAAGAAAGAAGGATATCTCAGAGAGATAGGAAGTCATCCTCTTGCCCTACACATTTTTATGCCACAAGGGAGAACATCAGCCATTTCATTTTGAATCCTGTATTATTTTAAGCAATGGTTAAGACCCAAAATACAATGATTTTAAAAAGGCAGAAGTGCATTACTCTTAACCTAACAGTTCAGACTCCAAGATTCTTCCCTGCTGTTCCCCTTCCATGTTCTAGAGCTGTGCTACTTAGTCTAGTCCATGAGTGAGAACTGTTAGTAACTAGTTCCCAACTATGTAAGTACAGCATTACACTCTTATCTGTGGGAAATATGGTCCAAGACTTGCAGTGGGTGCCTGAAACCACAGATAGAACTGTATCCTATATATGGTGTTTTTTTCCTATACATACATACATACCTATGATAAAGTTTAATTTATAAATTTGACACAGTAAGAGAGTAACACCATGCAAATAATAAAATAGAACAATTATAACAACATCCTTTTATCACATAATAAAAGTTAAGTAAAGGTAGTCTCTTTCAAAATATCTTATTGTACTGTACTCGCCTATTGTTGGACCATGGTTCACTGCAGGTGACTTGAAACTATGGAAAGCAAGCCACAAATAAGGAAGGACTGCTATATAGAAATTAAAGGTTAATATATAGAACAGCGTAATTTTTCCATCTTTTGAATCTAATAATAAAATATTGAGGCTTATATTTTATATATCTTTTTATTTCACTTTTATAGGAATATTTTTATTATTTCACAAAAGTATTGTCTTTAGCAGATGGGACTTTTTTTTTTTTTTTTTATTGTTTTTCACTAAAGACCCTCCTCTGTAAAAAAAAAAAAAAACCTTTAAAAAATTAAAAATATTTTATGTCCCAGGTCATATGAAAAGAGATCATTATTGGCCTGATTTAGCCATTGTTATTGACTACTGTTGTAGTCCATGGAAAAGAAAGAAAGCTCATATAAGACATCATTAAAATAGAATAGTTCCTTATCACTTGAGCATACAGGGTTATATTTAGGCATAAAGTAGATGTGAAATTGTCTGTAGCTGGGTTGCCATATGCCCACTAATAAGGTGAAAACAGATCCAGGGCAAGTGTCAGTATTTTGAAATACCTAAGTCAAGGGTTACAAAATGCAGATGCTTACATTTCAAAAACTGACTTTCAATGAAGCTATTTCTCACATGGGCAGTTCTGTATAGTATGCTCTATGGGGAGTAGCTGTAGGAATATATTTACTTACTGATGATGTGAAATTTTCTCTGTAATGCTATTGTATAATATTCTGTGTAGCCATTGAAAGTTGTATTAGGATAGTATTAAACTATATATTGTATTCAAATTCCAGAATATATATAATGCATATTGTTAAAAATTTGAGGAAATGTTAAAATACTAACAGTGAAAGAATTATGTGTGGCTTTAGATTTTCTTAATATACATCTGCATTTGAAAATTTTGTACAATAATTATATATTAGTTTTGTAATTTTTATCAATTTGTATTTGTTTTGTAATTTTGTTAATACCTTTTGATCAATTTATTTCTCTATCTTAAGGTAGCCATGAAGAGATTTGTGCACAGAGATGTTTGTCATAGTGTTATTTAGAACAGCTAAATATTGTAAATTAAAGAAATATCTGCCAATTAATGAATGGTTAAGTATATTATAGCACATAAATTGATTATTGTGTAGCCAGTTAAAATTTGTTTGTGAAAAGTTTTAAAAATAACATAAGAGAAATGCTCATATATATAATACAATGAAATAATAGATTATAAAATTGTTTATATAATATGTAAATTCAATTTTATAGAAACAAGACAAAGGAAAAGTGTCCTCGTGTAATTGTATCACATTATGGGTGGTTTTTCCTTTCGATTTTTCTTTCTCTTTATTTTTTCTTTTTTCTTGGTAGTTAGTGTTTGTTTTAATAGTTTCTCTCAAGTGTACAAGTTTTTGCTGTAGTTTACATAGTTTTTACATCTGCAAAAATAAAGTATATCCAAGAAATGAAATATAAGTTAATATTAGAATGGGGTAAATTAATTTTTGCATTCTGTTATAATATCTTCATTTTTATTTAGGTAATTTTTACTTTTTTTTTATGTTGGAACTGTATTTGAATGCAGCTCATGAGAAGATGATTAGATTACACTGATGACTTATTTAATGTGATTCTGATAATGTTTTTGAAAAGACTGAATTTTGAAGATTTACTACCAGTCTGTATTGTCTCATGGGTCCTTGATGCTCTATTTATTTCAATTTTTTAAATCTTGGTTTTCTTTTTTCTTCAGATTGTATAACTTTTGTTGATTTTTTTATTTTTTATTTTTTATTTTTTTATTGCATTTTAGGTTTTGGGGTACATGTGAAGAACATACAATATTGTTGCATAGGTACACACGTGGCAGTGTAATTTGTTGCCTTCCTCCCCTTCACCTATATCTGGTATTTCTCCCCATGCTATCTCCCC